>CM035436.1:102471415-102473915 GCA_020310875.1 Ceratopteris richardii
GGAGAGTGAGCACATGCCAATGAAGGTGATTCTATGGACAGTTTTCTTACAAAGATCAAAGACCTGAAGGAACAATTGATTTCTGCTGATGAGGTTATACTAGATAGCTCACATGTGCAGACCGTTCTGAATGGTCTTCCTTATTCATATCAGAGTTTTGCCTCTACTCTTCGGTTGATGATGAAAGGAAATCCGAATGCCTTGTCATTTGAGGAATTAGTCTCTGTTCTGTTGCAGGAAGATCAGTCCAGGCAGAACAGGTCCATTATGCGTGTTGCAGATCAAGCTTTCTTGGCTAGTCAGAAGGGCAAAGGAAAATGGACCTGTTCTGCCTGGACTGATCTTCCTGCAACAGAACAGAGACTAATTCCTCAGATCTGCAAGTACTGTAAAGGAAATGATCATATTATAAAGAACTGTCCAAAACTGGCTGCTAAAGAGGCAAAGAAGAAAGAGGCTGGAATGGTTGTTGCAGAGGCCTCTACACCAAAAACAGAGTCTGCAAATCTTGTGCAGGAAGAAGAATGGGCGTTTACTACTGTCTGCAGTTTTGACCTATCTTCTCATGATCAGTGCATGTCTGTAGTAGACTCAGATGTTTGGTACTTTGACAGTGGGGCGACCAAACATATTACCTCGCAGCGTAGTTTCTTCTCTTCACTCGAGCCTGCCCGTATAGGGAATACTGTCACATGTGCCAATAACTCCTCTTATCCTGTTATGGGAGTTGGTAAGATCATTCTGACTACTGCTGATGGTAGTTCTTTCACTTTGTCGGATGCTTATTTGTGCCAGGGATCAAAAAGAACCTATTATCAGTTTCTGCATTAGCCAAGATTATCTTGGTTGTGAAATTTGTTGATGACAGGTGTACAGTCCATGATCTCTCAAATGGCGATGTGATTATTGCTTCTTGCATTTTATGTCGTGGGCTGTATAAGCTCGTAGACTATGAAAGATCTGTGAATGATTTGGCATGTGCAGTTCATGATTCTCAGGCTATGTCAGATGCAAAGCTTTGGCATGCATGCTTTGGTCATCTGAATTTTGCTAGTTTGTTACACCTCCAGAAATCTGAAATGGTGTCCTCTTTGCCCAAACTTGAGGCACCTGGAAAACATGTTTGTGAAGGCTATATTTTGGGAAAAATGCAGCGTTCTTCCTTTCCAAAAGATGGTTCAGTTCGGGCTACGCAGAAATTGCAGCTTGTACATAGTGATGTCTGTGGTCCTATGCAGACACCCTCTTTTGGAAATTACCTTTACTTCGTGACTTTCATTGATGATTTTTCGAGGCATGCATGGGTATATCCACTCAAAGCAAAGTCCGAAGTGTTCATGTGCTTCAAACAGTTTTTGGTTTTGGCTAAAAATCTGGCAACATGTAAAATGGGCACCCTCCGTTTTGATCGAGGGGGGGAATATATGTCTTCAGATTTTAATGCATTTCTGGTTGAACGTGGGATAAAACACCAGTGTACAGTTCCGTATACACCTCAACAGAATGGAGTTGCTGAACGAAAGAACAGGTCACTCATGGAGATGGCGAGGTGCATGGTCAAAAGTCAGGCTTTACGCCATAGTTTCTGGCTTGAGGCTGTCATGTGTGCAGCATATGTACTGAACAGGTGTCCCACTAAAGCGTTGCAGTCTATCACTCCATATAAGGCTTGGCATGACCGCAAGCCATCTGTTGCTCATCTGCGTGTTTTTGGTTGTTTGGCATATGCATTAGTGCCTGAACAACATCGCAGGAAATTGGATGATAAGGCAGTAAAATGTATTTTTGTTGGGTACAGTTCTGAAAGTAAAGGCTATCGTCTGTATCATCCACAGACTAAACGCATTCTGGTTAGCCGTGATGTTGTCTTTGTGGAAGATGCTATTCAGCCATTGCTTTCATGTACTAAGGAGACATCTGTTAGCTCCAAAGACATGTATGATACTTTGATGCCTCTTTTTATAGGTGGACAAGCTAGTGCTGGTCCTAATGAGGCAACTTCTCAACCTTTGCAGGTTTCATATGATGATGCAGATCATTCCATTTCTGATGCAGATTTACATGATGCACTTGTTGATGAGAGAGCTGATATTGAGCAGGCAAAAACTATGCCAAAATGGCTGGTGCAGACTTTGCATGACAGCAAATTAGATGCACCTTTGTCATATCGTACTCGTTCAGGCTCTCATAGTGCCTCGTTTGCATCAGATTGCTATGCTATGGCTGCATCTAGTCTTTGTGATGAGAATGAGCCTGTTTCTTTTGATGAAGCACAAAATTCAGAAAACTGGATGGCTGCTATGCAATCTGAATATGATGCTATAATGAAGAATGGTACATGGTCTTTATGTGACTTGCCTCCTGGCAAGAAGGCCATTGGCACTAAGTGGGTATACAAGCTGAAGCGTAAACTTGATGGTACAGTTGACAGGTATAAGGCTAGGCTTGTTGCAAAGGGTTATGCACAGGAAAGAGGCATTGATTTTGATGAGACCTTTGC
>CM035436.1:102478915-102483915 GCA_020310875.1 Ceratopteris richardii
TCATTTGAAGTAAAGATACATCTATTACTCATAAAGTTTGAAGAATTCAATAGACAGGTGAAGAAAGGATGGGAGATTCTCTTCAGATAGAGAAGTTGGATAGAGAACTATCCAGCATGGTCAATGAGGATGGAAGCTCATCTTATGAGCAAAGAATTGATTGGTTATATCACAGGTGAAGAAGAAAAGCCTCAGTTCAGAGATCCTAGTGTTCCAACTAGGGAGGAATTATAAAATTTGAAGACTTGGATAAAGAGAGATGCTCAAGCTAGGAGCATTATCTATATGGCAGTCAATGACTACTTGCTACCTCACATTAGAGGTCTTGAAAGTGCAAGTGATATATGGAATGCTTTGGAGGAGCATTTCCAAAACACCACAAAGTCTAGGAAGGCATCCTTGTGGGAAGAATTTACCACATTTAAGAAGAAGGCCTCTCATTCCATCTCAGATTATGTAACAAGAATGAAGGACACTGCAGATGCATTAGGAGCAGTTGATGAAGATATTGAGGAGGATAAATTGGTAAGGCAAATCCTTACAGGTTTGAGAGGTGATGATAAATGGAAGTCATTCATTTTGTCTAGTGAATTATCACTAGATCATTTTACTTCTAACCTAAATCAGTTGCTAGGACACATGCTAACCTTTGAGCAGGATGTCAAAGGTGAAAGTGATAAAAGTACAGGTCATGCAATGTATTCAAAGGATAAGAAGAAGAATATCAAAGGGAAGCAACAAGCAAATGAAGATGAAGGTACAACTAGCCAAGCTAACTTCCTAAGAGGAAGAGGAGGTGGCAAAGGTAGAGGAAGAGGCAGGAGTAATAAAGATGGAGTCAAAGCTTTCTAGATTTGTGGTAAGACAAATCACTTAGCTAATGATTGTTGGCATAATACTCAGAACAATGGTGGATATAATCATAATTTTAATGCAAGAGGAAGAGGTGGCAGAAATCAAAGAGGTAATTTCAGAGGTAGAAGTAGTAGAGGTTACTTTGGAAGAAATGCAGGTAGAGGATTCCAAAGTCAACAATATAACAATACCTACTACAATTATGCTTCAGATCAAAAGGAGAATTCAACATTGATAATGAATGAAACATGTGAAAGGCAAAGTGAGAACCAAAGAGTCTTCTACATTGACTCAGGGTGTAGCAATCACCTGAGTGGCAACATAGCTTTGATGACTGATTTGGAGAATAAGGTAACTAATCATGTAGTTCAAATAGGTGACAATACAAAGCACAAGGTGAAGTCAATTGGATCAGTGAAGGCCAAGGATAGTAGTATTCTCTTGAGTAAGGTTTTGTATGTTCCTATAATTCCTAAGAATCTGATAAGTGTAGGACAAATTGTTGAAAAAGGTTATGAAGTCAGGTTCACTAATGAAGGAGTGTTTGTGGAAGACCCTAGCAATGGGTATAAACAAATTGTTTTAGGGAAGAAAGAAGGAATATTTTTCACGTTGAAAATCCAAGGCAATGTTGGTCATGCCTTGTTCACTTATGGAGGACATAAGATCTCTGAGTTAGATCTTTGGCACAAGAGGCTTGGACATTTTAATGAAAGAGGTATCAAAGATATGGTTAACAATGGTTCAGTGCTTGGGATGCCTAATGTTGCAGGTCAACATATGACATACAAATGTGAAGCATGTCAATTAGGTAAGGCTCATAAGCAATCTTATTCCAAGCATGGTTTTATGTATTCAGAGAAGCTTGAATTGGTACACACAGATGTGTGGGGACCATCAAAGGATTTCAATATCAATGGTTCAAGGTATTATGTGATTTATGTTGATGATGCTACCAGATGGATCACTATATATGTGATCAAAGATAAGTCAGAGGTATTCAATACATTCAAACATTATCATGTGTATGCAGAGAGAATTATAGGTCATAAGTTGAAGAGACTAAGGTCAGATGGAGAGGGATAGTATTTCTCTAATGAGTTCAGTGATTACTTGTGGAATGCAGGTATAAAAAGAGAAATTACTTGCAAGTACTCTCCTCAACAAAATGGTGTAGCAGAAAGGAGGAATAGAACTCTTGTTGAGTTTGCAAGATCCATGATGAAGGAGAAAAATCGTCCGAATTACTTGTGGGTTGAGGCTGTAAACACAGCTACTTATTTGGTCAATAGATAACCATGTAAAGCTTTGCAGGGTATGACACCATATGAGGCATGGTGGGGTAAGAGACCTACTTTAGATCATTGCAAAGTATTTGGATGTTTGGCATATGCATATGTGCCATCTCAATTGAGACATAAATTGGAACCTAAAGCAGAGAAGTATGTATTCATTGGTTATGATGATCAACAGATGGGTATAGGTTGTGGAGTCCATCCACAAAACAATTTCTAGTGTCAAAGGATGTTACATTTGATGAGCAAGGTACTTGGTATGCAGGTACAATCAATATTTATGCAGGTGATGAAGAAGTTGTGAATCAAAAGAAAGGTAAATCAAAGGTTCAGATGTTTGATGAGGAGGAGAACAATGAAGTACAGGTTGAAGTTGAAGAAGTGCCAAGATTTGATCCAGAATGTGATGAACAAGAAACCTCAAGGAGTGAAGAACTCAGAAGGTCATCAAGACACAAATGGCAACCTACAAGGTATAGCTATGACACTTCTTTTTTGGCTACCAAAGATTATGCTTATATGATAAAGGTAGATGAAGATCCTTCTACATATGAAGAGGCAAAAGGTAAGGAAAATTGGGAGAAAGCTATGCAGGAAGAGTATGATGCATTGATGGAGAATCATACATGGGATTTGGTTCCTAAACCAAATATTCAGAAGATCATTGGATGCAAATGGGTCTACAAAACAGAGAGGTTTGCAAATGGAAGTGTGTCTAGGTATAAAGCTAGACTTGTTGTGAAGGGTTTTGCTCAGACATATGGTATAGATTATGATGAGACCTATAGTCCTGTGGCAAAGATGACAACCATCAGGACACTCATAGCTATTGCTGCATGTAAAGGTTGGAAATTATGTCAATTAGATGCGAAGAATGCTTTCCTAAATGGTTACATTTCAGATGATGTTTTCATGGAGCAACCACAAGGATTCAGAGATGAAAGGTATCCAGATCATGTATGTAAGCTCAAGAGAGCTTTATATGTCTTGAAGCAGGCCCCAAAGGCATGGAATTATAGACTTGTGAAGTTCTTGAAAGAACTCGGATTCCAAGTATCTAAAGTAGATAGTAGCTTGCTTGTTAAAGCAAGTGATGATGGGTTCATTTACATGTGCATATATGTTGATGATATAATTCTTACAGGTACAGATGAGGAAGGCATTCAAAGCCTAAAGAAGCAAATGGAGAAAGAGTTCAAAATCACTAACTTGGGAGACTTGTCATATTTCTTGGGCATGTAGATCTCATACACTCAACATGGAGTGTATGTAACTCAAGAAAGGTATTTGAAAAACTTGTTGATCAAGTTTAAAATGGATGATTGCAAGATAGCACCTACTCCAATGGAGGTAAATCACAAATTAAGCAGATATGGAGGAGAAGAGTTCAAAGACATGAAGCTTTATCAAAGATTGGTTGGTAGTCTAATCTATGCTACATTAACTAGACCTGACTTGTCATATGCAGTGGGAATATTGTCTCAATTCATGCATTGTCCTAGGAAAGAACATTGGATTGCAGGACAAACAGAGTTGAGGTACATTAAGGGTACACTCAAAGAAGGTTTGTATTATGGTTTTACATAAGATAAACATCAAGATTTATAGTGATACGGATTGGGTAGGTAATCCTAATGATAGGAGATCAACTTATGGATACTTATGTTATGTGGGAGATAAGTTAATTTCATGGTGTTCAAAGAAGCAACACACAGTTGCTTTGTCATCTACAGAAGTAGAGTACAAAGGTATGTTGGAAGCTGCAAAGGAAGTGATATGTCTTAAGAATCGTATGAAGATTTTTGACATCACTCTGAGTATACCCACTATTCATCGAGATAACATGAGTTCATTGTATCTAGCTGCTAATCCAGTTTTTCATGCTAGGACCAAACATATAGAGATTCAGTATCATTTTCTAAGAGAGAAGGTGATGGATAAAGAGATTGAAGTCATACATACTTCAACAAAAGATCAAATAGCTGATATGCTAACCAAAAGCTTGGATGGACCAAAGCTACAGAGATTCAAAGACATGGCAGGTATAAAGAAGATAGAGAAAACCTCAATTGATGATTGAGGGGGAGCTATTGGTGCAAGGCAATCAACAATTGATGTTTTTTATGAAGAATTGGAGTCAAGGACTGAAGAAAAAATCAAATATGAAGTATGAAGGAAGTGCATATCCAGAAGATGAAGATGTGTACACATATGTACATTATTTTGGAGGCAGCTCATCTTATACTTTTGTATGGTCATGAGCTTGTAAATATTTGCTTATATATACAAAGAAAATGTCGGGAAAATATGAGAGAATGTGTAAGAACAAGATTTGAGGAGAATTAGATGAGATTAGGCACTTGAGAAGTGTGAAGATTTGCTCTCTCATCCAGATGTAAAGTTTTAGTAATGGAAGAAAAATTGCGCCCGATATTTCTGTGCATTCTCCTTCTGTGCTTGATCATTTCAAGAATCCTTTTGTAGATGTCTGACTCCATAGTTAATGAGTCTATGGTTAAAGTTTGAGAGCCTAATTGTAAACAAGCTGTGAGAATTATGAGTAGGAACAATCATATGTGAAGAAGTATTCACTATTTTCTAAAACAGGCGCATTCTCGATGGTCAAAGATTTGATCATTTCTCAATGCACACGTTAAAGTTTTGCACGAGTGAGGAGTTAAAATTTATGTTGAAAGGTAAGCCATCTATGGCTAAAAGCATTTGCATAAGCAGGTTCTAGTTTGAGAGAACCAAGTGTTAGAAGTTACAGGTGTTTGAATCCACTTTTCAGATGAACAATTTTACACATAGGTGACTTGATGAGATCATTTCTCAAGATCTACTGAGTCT
>CM035436.1:102488915-102528915 GCA_020310875.1 Ceratopteris richardii
AATACAATCTTTCCTCTTGCAGAACTAAGAAATGAGAAATTTTGCTGCAACCTCTTCTTCATTCCTCATACCTCATAATCTGAAATGTTAACATCCTTCGACATTTTCTCACATACTGCTTGTAGTTGTTTCTCCCTTCTTCTCTTTTTAGACAACTTAAAAACTGTTCTGAATGCTTTCGGCTGCTCAACACCATCTGGCACCTGCAACAAAATATCCTCCTGTATCCCTGCTTCTCGTACATCAGGTTGAACCGTCTGACTAACCGGTTTCAACTCTTGTGTAATATAACCTGTGCAGAGAAGATCTTCACACTTCTCTAAAGGTCTATCCATTACCTCTTTCACTGCTAGCTATTCTTGCTCTCGACTCATTATTTGATGACCACGAAAATTTATCTCCTTTGGCCACACTATCTTCTGACCTTCAACTAGCTACACGAACTCGAATAATGCGGCTAAATATGCTGATAGCCTACTCTTTGATTGCGTTTTACGCCTATCACCAACAAAGATCTCACTATGTAGGTGATCATACACCCAATGAGCCCAACTTACTTTTCCACCTGCCTCTGCATAAGCCAGAGGTGCAAAATTCTCCCTGGACATAGAATCATATTTAATGATAAAACACAACCTTTCCAAATACCATTTTAACTGCTCCCTTCGAACATAACTTGCGTTCTTCATCATGTAGTACTGCCGTCCTCCTTCTCTGGGTCCAAAGTCTTTCTTCAAAGCCTCCTCGAAACATTTTGGAATGACTACATCATTGTACATAGGCAATTGAAATATTTCTGCAACTAATTCCGGTGAAAATTTTACCTAAAGTGCTAACTGACCCTTCATTTTCCGAATGATGTCCAGCTGGCTCTTTGCATAATAATTGCATCTCCAATGCTCCCATGGCAACGTAGCGAACTGAAATAACCCGATCCTTCTGAGCCAATTCTCATTCAGAGCAGACTGTGTATCAACTTCCACTTTAAAGTCTGTGAATGGCTCCATAGACGTTTGCACAACCTTACTTGTTGCAGATGGCGTTGATATTTCATCTTCATCCTCCTGTAACAAACTATCACTCTCCTCCGTTGTAGTTTCTTCCTTTCGCACTACAACTCCTCTCTTTCTCATACACCCTCTCATGACTCATGATTCAGATGCCAACACCAAAAACGCAGGAAAAAATATTATCCTCAAAGTCATTAAGTAGAACTGAAAATATTCGTTCCATAAGTGTGAATGCTTGAACTGCCATTGACTGCAATGATAGACGTACTTACGCACGTACCCCATCATACGACTCAATAATATTGTAGTATGGATTATCATAAAAATCATCAACAATCGGTTGCCCCACATATCAATAACCCACTTAACAAATCTTCTACTCGTGCCAGAAGAATCATTGAACTGAACACTCATGAGCACTTCAAGAATAAGAAATTGATATTTAAATTCCTCAATACTACATTTTGTAATGCAAAAACTTCCAATCATCCAATTCCGAAAAATTGTATTTTGCAAGATAATAATTGATTGAATACTAGCTTTCTTTTCATATTCCCCTCGATGTCTCTGCTCCTTACAGGTCTACTGACTCGTAATACGTAGTATACTTATTTCCAACACCTCATTACTTGAAGACCCGGAATATCCTTGAGTTTGTACACCCTGATCCAATAACACTTCCTTATCAATCTTTGGCCTTGGGCTAACCCCTAGCACACTGTTGAACAACAACTATAGACAAAGTCCCCATTGTAATCATAAAAACTTACTTAATGTAGTTTTGGACCAACACGAGGTCAAAAAACACTTCACCACAGATAAAAATGTAGAGAAATAAACTCTTTTATTGCGACATTGCTGAAGTGAAGTTCTGGATTATGGACTACTTGCACCACATTAGCAGATAACCAGTCCAAATGTGGCGGCTTCCCTTGAAATAATTTCAGCCTAAATCCATTTATTGGCTTGTCCATCCATGTGCCAAACACATCTGCCACTCGAAAAGTGCCTTGACCCAAATCTTGCACAATCTGATATGGGCCCCTGTATCTCAATGTAAGATTTCCTGGATGGGTTCCTAGCTTAGAATTATACACCATCACCCAATCGCCTTCTTTAAATAACTTAAACTTCACATTCTTGTTTACCCAGGCTTGTCTCTGCCTTTGAATCACCTCCGTAATATATGCACTTATCAAACGATCTTCCTCAATCTGTAAAAGATATTTACTCCTGTGTTTAACCGATAGCTCCGACAACATTTTCTCTACCGTAATCCGCAAACTTGGAAGTACAAACTCCATAGGTACTACTGCCTCCAATCCATATACCAATCGGAAAGGTGTCATACCTGTTGTTACTTTAAATGCTGTTCTCAATAACCACAAGGCTGAATCAAGAAACAAATCCCAATTTTTCTGATTTTCATGCACTAATTTTTTAAGAATACGCATTAAAGTTTTATTCGTACTTTCTGCCTGCCCATTCGCTTGAGGATGATAGGCTGTAGTATTTTTGTGCAAGATTAAATGAATCCTTGTTAACTCTGAAATCACCTCATTCAGGAAATGAGTACCTCTGTCACTCACTAACTCAATCGGACACCCAAACCTCGTCATAATATTATGATAAAGAAATTTCGTGACACTTGCTGCCTTATTATCCTTCAATGCCACTGCTTCCACCCATTTTGTACAATAATCTGTTGCCACCAATATATATCTATTACCCCGCTGAGTGGTAGGTTTAATACGTCCCACAAAATCCATGCCCCATTTTTGGAAAGGATCTAGTGGTAATACCGGATGATCTATCATCCGGTCAGAATTATTAGGTTGGCCTAACCTTTGGAAAATCACACATCCTTTAGCATACTCATGCGCATCTTTTAACACCGTCGGCCACCACAACCCAACTTGTAATACCTTCTTGCCTGTAATATCGCCTGACAAATGTAAGAGAGCTGGTTGTTCGAAATCTGGTACACACCTCCTTATAACTTGATCCACCCCCTTCTTGTATAATGCCCCTGCTATAACCAAATACGGCCTACTTTTAAGAGCAAACTTCCTCCTCTGATCAGGTGTAAAATACTGTGGTAATGCACCCTCCGTCAGGAAAATTAATAACTGATCATACCATGAATCTGCCTCTACCACTTGCGCCGTAAACAAGTCAGCATCCGGAAATACATCAAGTGCACCGGTGGGTGTTTCTCCTGATTCCAATCAACTAAAATAATCTGCCATCGCATGCTCTATCCCTGGAGTATGCACAATCACAAAATCAAATTCCTGTAACAAAAGCATCCACTTGGCTAATCGGCATGTTAATAAGGGCATCTTGATTAAATAAACCAAAGCCTGATGATCCACATGAAAAACTACTTTATTGCCCAACAAATAATATCGAAACTTGTTAAGGGCATATACCATCGCCAAAGCTTCCCTTTCCGTCACCGGATAATTTCTTTCAGCCGCAGCCAATACTCTACTGGCATAATAGACAGGTCTATACCATCCTTTGTCTTTCTGCTGCATCAAAACTGCTCCTACAGCCACATCTGATGCATCCACAAATATGTGGAATGGCACTGACCAATCAGGTGGTTGCAAAATAGGTGCTACCGACACCATCTTTTTTAACAACTGAAACGCTTGCTCTTGAGCATCAGCCCACATAAACGGAACATCCTTCTTGGTCAGATGCGTCAGTGGTAAGGAAATGTTTGCTAAATATCTCAAGTATCGGGAATGCCACTTAATTTGACCCATAAACCGCATTACTTCTTTAACGTTGGTCGGTGCTTTAGCTAAACTTATAGCTTCAATTTTCTTAATATCAATAGCCATCCCTGCTTGTGATATAACATGGCCCAATAAAATACCACTTTTGACCGCAATCACACTTTTGAATGGATTCAATACCATCCTAAACTGCCGACATCTTTCAAAACATGCTTTCAGGTGTAGTAAGTGCTTAATCATTTCACCGAAGACCGAAAAATCGTCGACAAATACTTGCATAAAGTCCTGTAGATAAGGTTCAAACACTTTATGCGCCACATAATTGAACGATGGCGGTCCATTCTTCAAGCCAAAACTCATGATGGTAAACATGTAAGCGCAAAATTCTGTAATAAATGTTGTTTTATGCTGATCCTCCTCAGCCACACTGATCTGATTATAACCGGAAAATCCATCCAAAAAACTATACATTTCATGGCCTGTGATTGCATCCAACACTGCATCACAAAACGGCATAGGAAACGGGTCTGTAACCGTTGCCACATTTAACTTTCGATAATCAACACAAATTCTGAGCTTCCCATTCTTTTTGGGGACCACTATGATAGGAGATAGCCAAGTCACCTGATTCACCGGTTTGATAAATCCGACTGCCAATAATTTATCAATCTCTTCCTTCACTTGTTTAGCAAAATTAGGATTCATTCTATATCTTTGCTGCGCCACAGGTACTGCATCCGTCTTTAAATTAATCCTGTGTTGATGCAACTGTGGATCTATGCCTTTCACCTGAGTATAATCCCAAGCAAACACATCTACATACTCTTTAAGCAAGCAAATCAGATCCTCCTTAAACTTTCCTTCCAATGTTTTACCAATCCGCACCATCTTGGGTTCAGCTTCGGTTCCTAAATTAACCTCTTGATGCTCCTCCTCCTTCACCCGCATAGAACCTGCATACTTCTGATCATACATCCTTTCCGCCCGCGCAATTATCTCTTCCTCCTGTTGTTCCATCTATTGCTGCACCGGAATGTCTATACATTGATCAAATATCTTTTGTAACTGGGCACCTGCCACCTATTCACCAGGAACTGGCCCTTCTATATCTGGACCACCACTATGATCCTTACTTAATACTCTTGCAACATCGACTTCCAATACCGGCACCACCGTTGGGTTTGCTTGCAAAAACTTTTCCTCTTCATCATCTTGAATCTCATCTGCTAATTAATGGTCTGAGCCATAAGTGGTTTCTCCTGTACCGACATATTTTTTCGTCCACGCATAGGAATCATGAGTTGCTTTTTACCTTTGGTAATCATTACTACATTCAAGCCCCAATCTTGCTTGACTTTGGTGAGTCGAAACCAAGGTCTCCCTAACAACATTTCATACGGATAAGCGGACTCAGACATTCGGATGACCAAAAAATTGACCATAAATGTCATGCCAAAAATAATAATTTGTTGTTGCTTCAAAATGCCAACCGGCTGTACTCGTGTTTGATCCACCATCTTTACCTGAAAAGGTGCTGGAGCCAATACCCCTCATCCCATTTCAAGAAAAATATGCTCAGGTAATATGTTTACCCCTAATCCTCCATCAAGCAACACTTCCGCGAACCGCCGCTGGTTGTACTGCACCTGAATCACTGGTACTACAAAATCCACATCCGCTGGATCAATACTGTTGGCCGAAATTGAAGGGATCGACCTAACTTCGGGCTCTGCATGATATCCAAGTAGCTTTTTCAACAATTTCTCCCGAAACACAGGTACCAAAGATAACAGTTGATCCAAAGACAACTGTAACGGTGAGCTAATGATTTCATCAAACCAATCATTTGCCAAACCTGGCTGACTCAGAGCCTTATCCCGCTCCACTATGGGAGGTATCAACTTCACACCCTGTTGTTGCTCAGTCTGACCTCCACACCTTGCCTGATTAGGAGACTCCTCTCGAACCTGCTTCAAAACCTTGTCTCGGATTTGCCTTTGTTCCTGCCAATCAATAGGGCCTTTATTCCTTGATCTTGTAACCGCCAACACTTCAACCTCTTTACCTTTCCCACATTGTTTACAATCACACTGCCATTGGTTATTATTCTTAACGTGCATTCGACCAGATGTACCGGGTGCATCATGGGCTCTATCCGCTTGCTCTGGCCATTCTATCAGCATGGCATTCGCCTGAGCCGCTTGTTGCCCCTGTTGTTGATGTTGTCCCTACTGGCTATGCTGATTATACCGAATGACGGGTATACCTCTTTCTTCACGATGCTTTACCCACAAAGGGCAATTCGGCCCTATCCAATGATCAGGAGCCGAACAATATCCACAAGGCATTACCCTTGGTGGTTGACCTTGGTAATTGCCTTGTTGGTTGTTCCCTTACTGATTCCCTTGATCTCTCCATGGAGGTCTTACCTGCTGCTATCTCTGAAAATTACCTCGCCCTTGGATAGGAATAGCCTGATTGGCCGCTACGTCATTGAGATTCCGATTGTCTTGTCGAGAACCTTGCCCTCTATGCTTAGGGTTATACCAACACTGAGTTGTGGTATGTCCTTCTTTGTCACAGATATCACAAAATCGTTTTTTCTTTGGAGCTAGTATAGAATACCCATGTCTCTTTAACTTATTAATACATTCCTCCTCTTTACTGTGCCTAGCTTTATGCTTACGATGCCTTGTCTTCACTATTTCATCATCATGGTCGTCAATGTCAGAATCACTTGAACTTTTACTCGACTCCGTTGCTGAATCCGATTCAACATCTGAACCAGAATCAGACTGCTTTCTTTTGGCTCGTCCAAACCTTCTTTCCACATGCACCACTGCTAATACTAATACATCAAAGCCATTTGCAATGTCCACACTAGCCACCACATGTCTTATTGTGCTCTGTAATCCTTTCAAAAAAAATCCTGCCAACATCTTATCAGTAGGTAGTTCATTACCTTGCAATCTCTCCATTAGGGTTTAGAACTTCTGAGCGTAGTCTTCCACCAGCATGGTCTTTTGTCTGATGACCCTCAACTTCCTTAATACATCGGAAGGCGTCTTTTCTTTTCTAAATCGTTGCAAGAATGCAATTTTTAAATCATCATACGTAGCAAAATGGGCAATGCCATATTGACTGAACCAGCTCATAGCTTGTCCTTCCAACGTGGCTACAAACTGTTGAAGCTTAATATCATCACCATACATGGCTGGATATCCATTCGCTGTCCATTTTATTTCGAATTGAGCCACATGGCAATCAGCATCCTCCTTAGAGGTTCCACTGAAATGAGCTGCTTTGACCTTAGGATTAGGAGGTGGTTGAGCCATTGGCTGTGGTTGAGGTGTGCGCCTAGTTCTTTGACCGGTCGCCCCTGCGAGTGGGTCAAATAGGAGTCGTCTTCTTACCCCTACAGTTGCTTCTGTGAGGAATAACGCTCCAAGTATGCCGCCCACTAACCTTGCCTCTACTGCACCTGTTTCCCCCTGTTCCTCTTCAGTTCCCAGAGCTTCTTGCTCCTCGGCCTCGTACCACTCGTAAAAGTCTGAAGATGCCTCCACGTTCGCTACTCTTGCCTGTGCCCTCGTAAAATATACTTTACCAAAACTGTTGTGCCTACCCCTCATGCATTTCTTGAGGCTACATCAGCCGTACCGTAGGATCGCTAATTGTGTTGAGGGTTCCAATGGTTCAACACAACATCTAAGTAAAGAGCAAATCAGTATTACTCATTTCTCCATTTGCACTGGTCTTCATTCACAGAGATTCCACCTTATTCATATTTGAAAGTTCACTGTAACTCTTCCATTTCGGTAACTTTCCGGTAACTTTACGGTAATGTTCTGGTAACTTTACCGGCTTCAAAATCACACAGTACGTTTTCAGATTTGCACATTTCTAAGGTTAACAGATTTCTTACACACTCACGGACACACAAGTTTCAATGCGCTGTTACACAGTTGATTTAAATCTCTTCATTGACTTATCAGAAAGTGAAGGTTACAAACATAAACTCTTGTCTCACAGACATTCTTCTGTTTCTTTCTTAGATTGACGATACGCCGCAATTACAGATTTTGTAAGTCTTAGAACTTCATAAATCATACTTGATTCCGCCACAAGATTCCATTAAACACTGCGCACATTATGATTCCTGCAGAACTCGTTCTCCGGTCCTCCAGACATCCTTGTCAGCAGAGCTTCTCTTCTTACGGTTGTCGTGCACCTTCCTTTTGTAACGTCTTCTTGCTCTACGGTTGTCATGCGCCTTCCTTTTTTAACATCGCTTCTTCCTTCTCACAACATGTCCCTTTTTATCTCCACATAACCGTCTTTTTCTTTTTATTTTATTAAAATCCAATACACCAAAAATATATATATAACTAGATAATATCCACGTTTAACCATTTTTCAGATTTCAAATTAATCATTCATCTTCTAGATTTCCTTGTCTTCAACATGCAGATGGATGGATAGATAGATGGATGGATGGATAGATAGATAGATAGATAGATAGATAGATAGATAGATAGATAGATAGATAGATAGATAGATTGATAGATAGATAGATAGATAGATAGATAGATAGATAGATAGATAGATAGGTAGGTAGGTAGGTAAGTAGGTAGGTAGGTAGGTTAGAGGTAGGTAGGTAGATAGATAGATAGATAGAAAGATAGATATACATATATATATATATATATATATATATATATATATATATATATATATATATATATATATATATATATATATATATATATATATATATATATATATATATGGATATGTGTGTGTGTGTGTGTGTAGAACGTTTGACCTAGCTTAACCTTAGAAACCTATAAAACTACGTGTATAAAAACCATTAACTCTTTAACTCTTCAAAACGTAGTTGTATTTTACCCAAAACCCATTAAAAACCCCATGTGTTTGACTAAAAGAAGAACCAAACGCCCATGCACATGTAGCCCTACTAAAGCAGGGAAGCCTAGGAATCTTTTACACCTTTGAACGTGAATTAATAGGTAATCATAATCCATGGAAACCTTAAACTTGACACTTGAAAACTAATTCCTAACCCTATAAACCCTACCTCTTAACCCCTGGAAACCTAACTTTGAGCCCATAGAAACCCATGGGATTTAACCCTTCATGTGCATATTTCACCAGAAAAGGATGTTGCTAATCCTAACCATAAGAGACCCTAAGATTTCCCAAATAAAAACCCTAGTTAGGAACATTAGAAAACAAATTTCCCCCAACCTTAACCCTTAATTTAATTAGAAACCCTTGTATTTACAATAGTGTGAAAAGGGATAAAACTTTAGGAAAAAATAAAAAGGTAAAGGAAAAGAAGCAAAAAAAAAAAATAGAAAACAAAAATAGAAAAATAAAAAGAAAAGAGAAAATAAAAAAAGTAAAATTGGAAAAGAAGAAAAAGAAGATCTTCTAAAAATACAATGGAAAAAGTAGAAGAATCTAAAGATCTAGAAAGGAAACTTTGGGGAGACTTATAAGTACATGCTGGGTTTCATTAGGCTTTTCCCCGTGAATTTTATTTTAGAAACCCAAAGAAATTTAAGCAAATTAGGAAGTGAAGGAAGGTTCTTTTTGGACTTGTAGTTGAGAATACAAAGCCAAGACTATTTATTTAGATCCACACTATAGCAGAGTTTTAGAGGATCCTTACGTGTTTCAAGGATCTTTTACTTGTAATAGGCTGTACCCATATAGAATATATTTTGATTTCATTTAGCTTGTATTAGAAATATATCCCTTTACACAGTATATACCCATAGATGGCAACACATTTGATGAGTACCTCATCCTCATCATTGAGGTTTAATGTTTATCTTTTGCATTGCGTGTGATAGTGACTAGTACAAATGCCTTTTTCTAAATTCCTCTTGCTTGGAATTACTTTCACTCCTACCCCACCAATGGATTTCATCCACCAGAAGTTGATCCCTCTTCCAGGTGCTTCTCAGCTACCCCTACAGTGTAGGAGGGTCTCGACAGACTATCTCTAGGAAAGGGACCCAACATGGGAGCACCACCTATCAGACATGCATGATGCAACCCAAGGGCCTTGTACAACCCTACACCCATTTGACGATCGAGACACCCTTCCCTCTCGCCCTGGTTGCCTTCAACAAATATATATATATATATATATATATATATATATATATATATATATATATATATATATATATATATATATATATATATATATATATAATGTGCGTTGACCTTCAAGAAAAGCAAGTGGGTGCGTTGGCTAAGGTAGGCGCCTCTCAAAGCTTTGTTACGTCTTCAATCCTTGCTAAGTACAGCATGGAGAGGAATTATTATTTCTAAAAGCAAGTTTAGTTTAGCAAAAAAATAATGCACACAATGGCGGTAGTCCACGATAGATTTTGTAATGTTTTTGCTTTATGCTTTTTTGGTTTTCTTGGAAATTATCACCCAAGATTCTTATGCTATATAATAATGAGAATGAGATCACTTTAGGTCATCATTCAATCACACAAATATCTAGCATTGGTGGTGAAGATCATGCTAGGAGGAGTTTGGAGGAGTTTTGCTCTCCATCAAGAGTTATCTCTAGGAGTTCATGCTAGCTAATATACTCACTACAACCTATGAGGCACATATTCGGCCTTATACTATCGCAAATACACACGTTCAATTTAGCCTCGATGTTAGTTTAAGCGTAGATATATATGTTGGTACAATAATGTCGGTATAAGCATCAGTATGGCCACCAATATATGCATCGATACCTACCCATTATCGTGAGTTTAAGTATCGATATGGGCACTAGTATATTTTCTTTGATATAGGTGCTAGCATTTACCTACAAATCAACAATATAAGCAATGATATGCATGCCGGTATGAAAATATTCGGTATAAGCTTCCGTATGTCCCTAGGAAAAATTTTTGATATAAGCATTGGCATGTTCGTGGGCATAGCAACACTCATACTAGCGCCTATAGTGATGACCATATCTACAAATGTTTTTAGGCACAGTGTGTTCTCTCTTGCTGAAGCAACATGACAATGTTGTTGTGTACGAAATGATAGTACACTCTTCCCAAAGAAAACCAAGTAGATGTGACATGTACTCTAGTGGTTGCCAATTTAAGATCTAGATGAGAAACAACCAAAACATGATTTGATATAGCAAAACACATTGTCGAACATAAAAGAGATATGTAGGAGCAGAATGAACCATAAACCATGTATATAAGAGATATTCCATAAATGAACCATGTACAAAAGAGATATATATTCCATAAATGAACCATGTACAAAAGTGTGGCAAAGCACTATCATATATAAGCCAAATACAAAATGTAGGAAATCAGTGCCATATATGAACCAAATACTAAAATTGTGGTGCACCACTACCATAAATGATCCAAATAGAAAATTGTGTCACATCAGCGCCATACACATGCCTAGAGGGATCCAAACATCTATATTTGTAGTACTACAACAAAACACATTCATGAAATGAGACAAAGTAGTTGTGCGTGCTCTTCTTCAAAAAGAAAGCTTTAAAATATGAATCAAGGAAAGTTAAAAAGATGTTTTATAACCATTTCATCCCCTTTGTGCAAGATTCTTTCTTTTAATCCTGTGCTTTTTGAAAATGAAGACCCTCTCATGTCTAAAGGGGAGGGGGGGTGGGTGGGGAAAACTAGGGATTTCTTGATCTGACACTCTTTTGGAGTCTTGTCAAAGCTGATTATGCATTTTTCCTTCAAGATGTTCTACGGCATTCACTGCTAATGAGATTCCTTAAAGGAGAAGAAAAGTAGATCTCTTCACCAAGCAGGGCGTATTCTTAATTAACATGTTGAGGCAACATGAGGAACTCACTCAGTCACTTCCAAGTGTTGATACTTTCAGGATAGGAAAAGAAAAGGTCACCTAGGTCTTCGCTACCCAAATAGCATCACTTACACCATATCGGGGGTTAGGGACACTACGGATTTCACATACTTTGACATTGTTCCATATTCTCTTCTAAATACTTTTCCACATAAGGACTGCTTTCTTGTTTTCAATAAGCAGGTGCCAAAGTCCCTTGAACTCGAAATCCCATCTAATGCAAGACCAATTCTCACACCACTTTTTGTTAAGCACATGATCAACGTCTAGTTTTCTTTTGATTTTTGGAGTATCCTCACTTTTGTTACCATATTAGCACCTCATGTCTTTTGAACTAGAAACTCTTAGCCATTCAAAAATGTGGTAATTCAAATCCTCCGGTGCATTTATTTCATGTCTTAAAAGGCATCAGCCATTATAGTGAATTTTTCCATAGGTGTTTCTAGAGGGTTCTTCTTTAGCTATCGTGATTCCATCAATCATGAACCGAATAGAGTTTTGTTGTCTCACAACGAGAACCCACTTCCAATGGTAACAGATGATGTTGCACAGATTCATCTTGTTCAACCCCTTCCATAAAGAGCAAAACACATTCTAATCCTTAAGATAATTGGAAGAGGAAAAAAGAGAAGATTGAAAAGATCTACATCTTTCCTCTTGTGGGTACTAGCAAATAATAGAATAGTATTATTGTTTCTAAGACTAGGTTTTTCACAAGAAGCTTCATTATTTTTTCAAAATTTAATCATCCATTCTTTGAAGACCGTTTGGCCATGGCTTCCACATCTAAAATTTCTTCTGCACCCATGTACCTTGAATAAAAAAAAAAAAAGAAAATCCATTTCATTTTTTAGAACAATTGAGGATAGGGGAGTAATCTTCCAAGTGGAGTTACAAGAAGTGCAAGAAACACACACACCAATGCCCATGGATATTGTCACCAACACCAATGACCTATAGAGCAAAGGGTGGGAAAGCTCATACACAAGAAAACCCTAAATTCCAAACCTACATACATGGATCAATGCCACACACGCAAGGAGAAAATGAATAACAAATGAACCTTCATTCCACGCCACAAGAGACATCAGACCACATGGGTTTAATTCAAAAAGATATACTAAAGATATGAATAAAATCAAAAGGAAATCCTGAAGATTCAAAATGAGGCTATGTGCTACTTTGGCGCAGACTATATCTACAACATAAAAAAGAAAGGCATTTTTCTAAAAAGAAGTGTCGTTATTCTAAAGAAGGGTTTTTGTGAGTTAACTTCTAAAGGGAAATAAAGGAGGGTTCCTATGAAGGAAATTACACAAAAATGTGAAATTTTGGAGACCACCTCCCAAGCCTTCAAGCCTCCAAGTTTCCATAGCTCCAATAGTCTTGCCATTCTAGGCTTTGCCGTCCTCCAAAAAGGTAAGAGGATTTGAGTGCAAATCATCCAATAAAAGGCATTTCAAAAAATCATCCCTTCTAGACTCTCTTTCATACCTTAGAGAGTCGCAATTTCCTATTTTCAATGATTATAACTACTTTTGAAGACAAAAATTAACACTTAGTATTATAAAGAGTAGAATAAGACATTACTTCTAGTTGTGCTTACGATATTTGTAGTTTATTTGTAGTTAGCATCGTGATTTTTCAACTTTACCTTTCCCACATGAGTGATTGACAAAATTTCAAAACATTATATTTATAGTGACTTAAAAATCAGAATTCTTAGACTTTGAACTCAATGCTCCATTTTAAGACTATATTTTGTATTGTACCTTCATTCTATCTTGGACATACCTTTTGTTTAGAAATTACCAATGTTCTCCTCAAATATTAAATAATTCTCCTATGTAAAGAATCATGAGTCCCTAAAGAGTATCCTACTAGTTTTTCAAATGTTGATTTTTCTCTGATTTGTTTTCCTTTTGCAATATCTTCTAATGATTCCACATATGTCTTGTCTTATCTTGAAGTTTAGCTGGCAATTACCACAAAATTGCAACACTTGAACTTGAATTTCCAATGCTATTTTATCAATTTATCAAATTTTGAAATCATAGCCATGGTTCTCATGTAATAAAAAAAATTCATTCTAGTTCCAATTCACTTCACAAAAAAACTCAATGACTCTAAATCAATCATTCAATTTCATCTCCAAATTGATAAAATGTAACCGCTTTAGGGTTTCATGAGTTTCTTAGAACATAATGATGATTTATGGATTCTCACAATCTCATCACCACATCCATCCATTACCACTTCTTTTCAATTTCCAACAATGATGCTCGATTGAATCTTTATGAGTTTTTTGTGAATTTTCTTATCAACTTCCCTAATTCTCCTTCCACACCTTCCTTTCACCTCAACATTTACTAGGTGAAGACTAAAACTTATGAAAAAGAGAATGAATTAGATTAATGAGATTAGAATTGAAAAAAGCAATTTTAAAGAAAATCAAGAATATGAATTCGAGAACTTAGACTGAGAATACATAAATGAAACTCCCATATACACATAAAATAATAGGTCATGGAATTAACTCACCAAATTCACCTCAAAATCACAAGAACATATACACATAAAATAATAGTTCATTGATATATATTCGTGGAATTAACTCACCAAATTCACTTCAAAATCACAAGAAAGCAAAGTGAAGAGATTTACTTTTGAAGAGATCTCAAACTTCTTTCATTCATCTAAAAATGAATCATTGCCTTACTAAATGACTTTCATTTATCTTTCATACCATTTTAAGTGTCCAGATTTGGACTTAAAATTTGTTCCTTCTATCTTTTAAACCAAAGATACATATTCTAGAGAGCGCTAAAAATTGTATAAAAAATACACTAGGTTGATAGGATCATGAGGAAGACCATTGCTCATTTCTAGAAAAATCCCAATAACTTAAATCATCTAAAATACATTCTTTTTTTCTTTTTTTTTCATGAAACCCTCACTAAGATTTAATGTTAAATGTGTGTATGTAGAGAGAGAGAGACCTGTGTGCGTGCGGGTGTCTGCACAAGATGATCACAATGCACATGGATGAACACAATGTACGCGTGCAATCTCGACAATAAGAGTACATAGTTCAAACAGAGGGGAGAGTTGAGTTTCTGCTCTCCACTTATAAAAACACGACGTCCATATAAGCCTTGGTGTAGGCATCAATATAAGGATAGGTATTCCCAAGAAAATACTAGCACTTATACCGATGCTTATATCGATGCCTTCAAATTGGAATATAAGTTAGTGTAGATGAGCATCCTAGATTATTGGACACTTTCTAAATCTTGTTAATTCTCTCTCTATCTTGCACTCATTTTCTTTTTTAGTCTTAAGATGTGTATGCTAAGGTTCATGTGTTGGAAGATCCTATAAACCTATGGTTAATTGTTATTGTGGCCCACCCCACTTCAAACATTTGGTATCAGAGCATAGTTGGCATACACCCTTAACAACATGAGTGACTATAGACTTTAGAATCAAGAAAATTTTGAAGGAATGTCTAACTATCGAATGTGGAGTTTGATGATCAAGAGTCTTTTCGTATCAAACGACTTATGGAATATTATCAATGGCACTTATTTAAGGCTGCGAAAAGTTGGAGAAGATGTTGCTTCATCTTCCAGAAGACCTATTGTTCCTATTTATTTTCAACAAGAGGTTAGTGAAGAAGAAGAAACTCTTTTATGATCAAGAGTTCCTACTACTACCAGATTACTTATTATAAAAGAGAAATCCATATGGGATTCAAGGGATGCACAAGCACTCTCTTATATTGCTATGGGAGTCAAGAGGCATATTAGACCTCAAATAGGTCTTGCAGAATCTCTTACCAAGCTTGGTTGGAGTTAGAGAATCTCAATCAGATCAGAAACCGGGCTAGGAATCTCATCTAAGGAGATAATTAGCCAACACTAGGATGAAGGTTGATGAATTATATTAGTCACTTATTTTGAAGCTCAAAGATTTAAGAGATACATTCTTCAATGTTGGATTTAATATTTCAGATGAAGAGATTGTAAATACACTTCTTAAGTCACTTCCATCTTCAGATCATGCTTTTTTTACTTCTTTATCTCTCTCTATGAGATAGAGATCATTCATTTGAATAGCTACAATTCCAGTTACTTCAAGATGAAGATCAACAAAAGGGTATGGAAGAGATGAAGAGATTGTAAATACACTTCTAAAGTCACTTCCATCTTCATATCATGCTATTTTTTACTTCTTTATCTCTCTCTATGAGATAGAGAGCATTCATTTGAATAGCTACAATTCCAGTTACTTCAAGATGAAGATCAACAAAAGCGTATGGAAGAGGATGATGATGCCATGTTATCATGGTCAAAGGGAAAGAAGAAGAAGGAGACAAAGAGAAAGAAGGAATAAAAAATCCACGAAGGAAAATTAGTCTTCCACTTCTTCAAAATGCTTCCTCTAAACCCAAAGAAAACTATGAGACTACATCTAATTCAAAGAAAGGACTATGCCATTACTATAAGATACCAAATCATTTCATAGTAGAATGCAAAACAAGGATTTTTAATGAGAAGAAGAAAGTATCAAGTAAAAGTGTTGAAGATGACCCAAAACCTAAATCTACAAAGATAGATTCATACGCATGTATTACTTATGAAGAGATAGCTTTTGATTAGGTAGCATTAAATGCAATCTTAGATAATCCTTGGATTTTTTATTTTGAAGCTACTAAGCATATGATAGGTTGTAGAAAGGTATTTTCTTCCCTTTCTAACTCTTCACGTAGAAGAGTGACCATTGTAGATGCTCATGATTTGGATGTTGTAGGTGTTGGATAAGTAAACCTAAAGTCCAAAGCACCTAGAAATTTTACAATTTCCAATGTTCTTTATGTTCTAGACATGAAGAAGAATTTGCTCTCTATCTCTACTTTCTTGTGAGATGCTTATAAATTTGTTTTAAAGAAAGATTCATGTCAGATCCTCTCACCCAAAGAGGAGCATTTTCTACTTCAAGATGAAAACAAAAGTGGAATGTTTGTGTCATCCAAAACAAGTCATGCTAATGTTCATAGATCTTCTACACCTAAAGAGAACATGAAGTTATGGCATGCTAGATTTGGTCATATCAGCTACACAACTCTCAAGCATATCAAAGATCAAGGTATGGTGAAGAGTTTTCTTACTTTTGCTTTACAAAATGTTGCAGATTCATGTGAAGGATGTCTTGAAGGAAAGTTTCACAAACCACCTTTCAAGAAGCATGGATACATCGTGACTACAAGGAAGTTGCAGATCATACATTTAGATGTGAATTGTCCGATGTGAGTAGATTATATTCAAGGTTTCATGAACTTTATTAGTCTCATTCATTATTTCTCAAGATATTCAGGGATTTATAGTCTTAAAGTGAAGCAAGAGGTTTTTCCTCTTTTTAATAAATTCTTAGCTATGCTTGAAAATTAAAGTTAGTCAAAGATCTAGATTTTGAGAACTCATAGAGGATGAAAGTAGATTTCAAAAGACTTCAAGTCTTTTCTTGAAGGTATCTCTCATCAACTCACTATTGCTTACATGCTAGAACAAAATGGTGTTGTCAAGAGAAAGAATAGGTTACTTATTGAGATGATGCATCGCATGATGTCATCCAAAAATCTTTCTCCCAAGTTTTGTTTTGACGCAATACATACAACTAATCACATTCTAAATAGGTCTTCCACAAAAGCTTTGAAGGTCATTAAACCTTATGAAGATTATTATGGGAAGAAACCCAATGTGAGTTATCTCAAAGTTTTTCTTGCCCCTTATGTTCAGATTGAGAAGAAGAATCTAGCTCTTAACCCCTGGAAACCTAACTTTGAACCCATACAAACCCATGGGATTTAACCCTTAACGTGCATATTTCACCAAAAAAGAATGTTGTTAATCCTAGCCATAAGAGACCCTAAGATTTCCCAAATAAAAACCCTAGTTAGGAACATTAGAAACAAATTTCCCCCAACCTTAACCCTTAATTAAATTAGAAACCCTTGTATTTACAATAGTGTGAAAAGGGATAAAACTTTAGGAAAAAATAAAAAGATAAAGGAAAAGAAGCAAAAATAGAAAATTAGAAACTAAAAAGAGAAAAATAAAAAGAAAAAGAGAAAATCAAAAGAGTAAAATTGGAAAAGAAAAAAAACAAGATTTTCTAAAAATACAATGGAAAAAGTAGAAGAATCTAAAGATCTAGAAAGGAAGAAGCAAATTACAAAGTGAAGGAAGGTTCTTTTTGGCCTTGTAGTTGAGAATACAAAGCCAAGACTAGTTATTTTGATCCACACTGTGGCAGAGTATATAGTGATTCCGATATGCACTATAGTGGAGTCTTAGAGGATCCTTACATGTTTCAAGGATCTTTTACTTGTAATAGGCTCTACCCATATAGAATATATTTTGATTTCATTTAGCTTGTATTAGACATATATCCCTTTACACAGTATATACCCATAGGTGGCAACACAGTTGATAAGTACATGATCGTTGAGGTTTAATGTTTATCTTTTGCATTGAGTGTGATACTCAGTAGTACAAATGTCTTTTGTTTTCTAATTCCTCTTGCTTGGAATGACTTTCACTCCTACCCCACCAATGGATTTCATCCACGAGAAGTTGATCCCTCTTCCATGTGCTTCTGAGCTACCCCTAAAGTGTAGGATGGGCTCGACAGACTATCTCTAGGAAAGGGACCCAACATGTGAGCACCACCTATCAGACATGCATGATGCAACCAAAGGGCCTTGCCCAACCCTACACCCATTCTGCCATCGAGACCCCCTTCCCTCTCTCCCTGGTTGCCTTCAAGAAATTATATATATATATATATATATACATATATATATATATATATATATATATATATATATATATATATATATATATATATATATATATATATATATATATATATATATATATATATATATATATATATATATATATATATATATATATATATATTATGTGCCTTCCTACTGCAAGCACATAATATATATGGTGTAGCTTGACCTTCAAGAAAAGCATGTGGGTGCGTTGGCTAAGGTAGGCGCCTCTCAAAGCTTTGTCACGTCTTCTATCCTTGCTAAGTACAACATGGAGAGGAATTATTATTTCCAAAAGCAAGTTTACTTTAGGAAAAAAATAATGCACGCAATGGCGGTAGTCCACGATAGATTTCGTAATGTTTTTGCTTTATGTTTTTTTGGTTTTCTTGGAAATTATGACCCAAGATTCTTATGCTATATAATAATGAGAATGAGATCACTTTAGATCATCATCCAATCACACAAGTATCTAGCATTGGTGGTGAAGATCATGGTAGGAGGAGTTTTGCTCTCCATCAAGAGTTATCTCGATGAGTTCATGCTAGCCAATATACTCACTACAACCTATGAGGCATATATTGGGCCTTATACTATTGCAAATACACAGGTTCAATTTAGCCTCGATGTTGGTATAAGCGTCGATATACATGTTGATACAATAACGTCGGTATGAGCGTCACTATGGCCACCAATATATGCATTGTTACCTACCCACTATGATGAGTTTAAGCTTTTCTTTGATATAGGTGCTGGTATTTACCTGCAAATCAACAATATAAGCAATGATATGCATGCCGGTATGAAAATTACCGATATAAGCTTCGGTATGTTCCTAGGCAAAATTGTTGATATAAGCATGGGTATGTCGTTGGGCATACCAACATTCATACTGGCGTCTATAGTGATGACCATATCTACAAATGTTTTTAGGCAGTGTGTTGTCTCTTGCTGAAGCAACATGATTTCAGCAACATGATAATGTTGTTGTGTAGGAAATGATAATAGAGTCTTCCTAAAGAAAACCAAGTACATGTAGCTGCAACTGTATGTTTTTACGTGCGCAGAGAGAGAGACATACGTATAAGTTACAGCAGCACAGTCCGCGAGAATTAAGGCAGCGACTCGCCCTACACAGACTTTGAAGTTCGCAGTGCATTTCCTGTGTGTTTGGCTGTCTATTTCCCTGGTTTGGCGTCTCTGTTGATCTTGAGCCTCGAATTATCGGATACCTGCAGGCTGCTGTTCTTCAATCTTCTGGGTGTGTCGCGCTACAGAAGCGATGAGAGACACTGAGGACGAAGAGACGGAAGATGAAGACAAAGCGCCTACTCATATCCATACGAATCAAAGCCTGCGGTTTCTTGTTATTTATGGAGATAACCTCTCCGCCATGTACACAGGAGACACCGAGAGTAATAAGTGGCGCAGTCGGTGGAGAGAGAAGAATAACCTTCTGGCTGTGTCACTCAACAGGAGAGATGGATTGGCGTTGCTACTGAGGATTTTCTACACTTGAAAGCCGCCCTAAGGAGAGAGAAAGAAAGTACCGACGGCTGCGCTAATAGAAGGGGCTGTACTGACATAGATGGATATCTCTCTTTTCTTGAGAATCTGTATTGATCTTCTCTGGAGATATCATCAGAGATCAGAACTTTCACGGAACGTGCAGATTTGAAGCCAAAAACTTTAAAGCAGAATAAATCGAATCGATACTGAATATGCTTTCAGTATTGAACTCTGCATTTTTTCAGAATGGATACGATTACATTGTCATGGCAATGGCACGCAATTTATGTCATCCTCCTTTCACGATTGGCACGCAAAGTACATCAAAAAGAGCTAATCATAGAAAAAGCAGAATATACAGTTAAAGCAAAGTATTTCTAAAACGTGTAATGATCAAAGGTAGCTGTAAAGAAAACAATACTATGTACCAAGAAATGCACGTTGCGGAAGAGAATTAAAGAGTCGGCCGTGCTGCTCCGCATCATCAGAGATGAAAGATTTATATTGCGTTTATGCTTCGGACGCAAGTCTTTTCCAAACTACGTCTAAAGGCGGACATATTAATAGCGAGGAAGCAGTCCATGAGAAAGGACGTTTAAAGGAAGTAGACTGCGCAGAATAGGATGTCTTCACGGTCTTCATTCTAGTGCATTTAGTTTTCCGCAATATTGAATCCTATCATGGACTTCTAAGGATTGCATGGCAATCAATCGAGCAGAAGAAGGAATGGCTATCAAATTAGACGCATGATTTCATGCTGGGAAGAAGCTCATTTATTTGCTTTTTATTCGTTGGTATTCTCGACATGTTTATGTTTATTCATTTAAGGCTTATTGAGATGTTGGTCTACGGTACATCACGGTACTCATATATGCCTTTGCAGAGCGATTATCGAGAGTAAGATAGAGAAGTGAAGTGGAACTCTTGGAGGTAGTAGCTTGACTCTTCCGATGGCTGAAGTCATAGAAGGATAGAGAAAGAGAGAAAGAAAGAGAGAAAGAAAAACAGAGAGAAAACAGTTAGGAGAGAAAGAATGAAAATTAATGTTATGTTAGGTTACTTATATAGATAAAATTAGTTAATCTAATTAGGTATATATTAATGTATTGTTTTGATTAGATATAATAAGTAGTTTAATTATTTATGATATTGTTTAATTAATTAGAAATTGGAAAAGTATACTTAGTTCATTTACTTCTAAGTTGTAATTAGATGTTAGAATATATGAGTACATATTAATATGAGCATATATGTTAGTGTATATGCATATGCATGCATGTATATGCATGTAGAATGTTAGTTTACATGAATCAATGCATATGCATGAGCTAATGAATGTGTGCATTTTAATGCATGTTAGTGCATATTAATTAATGTTAATATATTTGCATAATTATATGTATTCAAAAAGGAGTGATGTATGTACATGGTTATATGTATTTAGAAGTGTGTATTATGTTAGCATGCATGTGAGTAAGTATGTGTACGTATTAGCATATATTAGCATGATTAAAGCATGCATGTAAAGTGCATTATTAGTATGCATGAAAAATGTGTGCAAATGAATATATTAACATGAGTGTGAATGTATGCATTAAATAGGAATGATTTAACGTATGCATGAGCATATGAATGTGTATATGCATGAGTATGAAAATGTTATATGTTTATGTCTTATAAGTTTATGATTTCTTATAACTTTACTTACATTGTCTAATGTTTCTTTGCAGACATTACAAGAAGAAGAATTGAGGAGTATTACAAACAAAAGAGAAGAATTCAACAAACCAAAGATCCGTCAAGCTGATATAAACCCATAAAAAAATTATCTTTGATTAAACTTTTGTATAGGACTCATTAGTTTTTAGCAACCTTTTAGATAAATTACATCATTGATCTATAGCATTATAAACACTTATTATTGCTAGTAACATTAATTAAATATCATATTCCACTGATTTCTTTGATGTCTTCTGAGCTATCCAATGAGTCTGGAAAAAGTAGTTTTGAAAACATTGAAACTAGAACTGAGTCTAGAGAAATAGTAACAGAAGACGTTATTAAAGATCATATTACTTCAGAATCCTTAACATCTTACGATCATGGTTTAAATAGATTTTTAACTCTATTTTCCTTTGTAGCTCCTGAACCACAGGATAGTGAAAACTTATTTCCACCATCTCCAAATAGACGTACTCATCCGGAGCCAAGTGAAACCGAAGTAGAGCAAATAATTAAAGATTAGATAACGGAAAAATCATTGACTTTACCATCCTATCAAGAAGCTATTGCTAGATTTAGAGCAGCGTGTGCGTATGGTCCTTAGGTGCATAAAATAGTAAAGTATTTCTTATAAGTTGATTTTCGTGGCCATTTAAATATACCTAATTTACCTAAGATTGTCTCAAACACCCCGTGTGTGCCAAGGGATTTAGCGGCTGACTGATCCACCAGCCGTATGTCTGCAACTTCCCGACACCGTCAAAATAATTCTTCATTGCCTTGATCACTTGAGTGGGTCTAAGGGTTCTAGAGTTCTCTTACGGTCTAGGCAATGGAAAATCATGTTCATCTCTTTGTTGCCTATGTGCTTGATGTCCCTCTCTTTCAGGTCTTTTACTTTCACATCCTGACCTATTTCTGCCCACAGTGTGTGCAAAACTTTCCTTAGGTCTCTCTCTAGTTCTTTCTTTCTGGGCTTCATGAGCTTGGGATGGTCCTACTCCTTGGAGGCCATGGGAAACATTGGATCTTGGTGGAGGAAAAATCAATTCATTCTTTCAAGTATATGCATGGCTATCATGTTCTGTTACCAAGAATATTTTCTCTGATGTGTTATCCAGGTAGGTAACCTTGCCTGGTATGTCTGGATCCTTGAACTCATAGATGATGACTATGCCCAATTGGCTAGGTTGATCTGGCTTGAATCTCCAAAAGGCTTCCTCTGTTTCTCTATTCAAGAATAGCTCTATGCTTTTGTTGTCTTGAGGGATCCAATCTGGAGTGATCACTCTAGTCAAAACTGACTTACCTCTAGGAGTCTGGGGTCCTTGTCCTACATTTCCATGTTCTAGGTCTCCTATCTCATTCTCAAGAATGACTTTTCCAAACTCATCGGTAGTATTTGGTAGGTTGGTGACCACATACATGGTTCCTTCGTTATCAATGTATGAACCCTCTTCGAACTGGACTAGTGGGTGTTCAAGTCCAAAGGGTTGATCTGCATTTTTGACTTGGATCACTCTTCGCCTCAGGCCATCCTCATAGATGCAAGCACCTAATCGGTTGGTCCGAATATATTCCAACTGTTTCTTATAAGGGCCTTCTGGTGTTTGTAGATAGGTAGTGTATGAGTTACCTACAGGTTTCCCCATGCTAAAAGACATTTCTAAATCACTTGTGTCTGAACTTAGTACGTAAGGATGACCACTTAGTTGTTGTGCCCAAGACTTAGCTGTATGGTTGACACTAGCCTCAGAAGATCTAATGCTTTGTTTATCCTTGCCTAGGTGTCTACCAGATCTGAGGTTCATAAGCTTTGTCTTCTAGTCCCAAAATTCCCCATTGTATTGCTCAAAGTCCCTTGGAGCCCCCTTGGTTTCCTAGTCCCACTTTAGGCTCAACTTCAAATTATCCTATCTGAAAATCAACGCGTTATTCCAAGGATTCAAAACGAGCTTTCCAAAAAGCTATAGAGCTCAAAAAAATGGACTTTTGATGAAAAAGTTATGTCAAATCAGGCTCCTGGGGGTCAAAACGGGCAAACAGGACCTTTTGGAAAAATCACGATTTTGTGTGAAATCGCGATTTTGGGGGTCTGACAATTGCAATGCTTAGCTCTAATGAAAATCGCGATTTCGAGGGATCATGAGAATCGTGATGCTGAGCAACCGTGAAAATCACGATTTTTTGTGAAATCATGAGAATCGCGATGCTGAGCAACCGTGAAAATCGTGATTTTGTGAAAATCATGAGAATCGCAATGCTGAGCAACCGTGAAAATCACGATTTTGTGAAATCATGAGAGTCACGATGCAGAGCAATCGTGAAAATCACGATTTTGTGAAATCATGAGAATCGCGATGCTGAGCAATCGAGAAAATCACGATTTTGTGAAATCATGAGAATCGCGATGTTGAGCAACCTAGAAAATCGCGATTTTGTGAAATCATGAGAATCGCAATGCTGAGCAACTGTGAAAATCACGATTTTGTGAAATCATGAGAATCACGATGCTGAGCACCTATGAAAATCACGATTCTAAACAATCCCAAAAAAAGCCAATTTTGAATGAGAATCGTGAAAAACGGGATTTTGAGAGAATCGTGAAAAACGCGATTCTGATAGAAAATCGTGTTTTTGGCTTGAAAATTGGGATTTTGAGAATGACCAAAAAATCACGATTTTGATTGAAAATCGTGTTTCCTCAAAATCGTCTTTTTGAAAATCATGTTTTGAAAATCACGATTTTGTTCCTTAGTGAAAATCGTGTTTTTGAAAATCGCGATTGCCAACGGAGAATCGTGTTTAATCACAATCGTGTTTTCTCAAAGTCGTGTTTTTTCTGAGAAATTTAGAGAATCGATATTTTGAGCACAACCACAGAATCGCGATTCTGAGAATGACCCCTGAATCGTGTTCTTTTCAAAAGGCTTTTAGGCAAGAAATAGAAAATCTTGTTTTTTTTTTATTTGAATTTTTCACAGAATAGCGATTTTCATCACAGAATCATGTTTTTTTAGTGGGAACTTTGAATTTCTAAGCGCGAAGCAATGGCAAGCTCCATATGTGCAGAAAATCATGAAAAAACACAGGCACTTGCTCTCCCTTGCACTTCCTAACTCCTCCTCGCACAATAAAGCATGAAAAATGCTATGAAAATGGTGAAAATGCACTAAAAAAAAAAGAAATTTCTATGAAGATGAAGATGGAAGAAGATGGAGATGATGATGATGATGAAGATGAAGAAGAAAAATCAAAAAATGAATAGAAATGACAATTGTTTTACCTTCCAACGTCGCAAATCTATGATCTTACCATCACAATGCTCGTCCTCGAAGCTCTCTCCCCGGCAACGGCACCAAAATTTGGTGTAGCTCAAGCGTAAGCACCACCTCCTTTACTTGTAAATTGGCGGAGATGTGAGGACCGGTATGAAGACCAAGAGAAAGTGAAGGCACAAGTGCGTGAGTGAAAGCACACAAGCATGCACACACATACACACACACGCGTGCAAGGTAAGATCAAAGAGAGGAACAATGGAAAGCTTCTATTGCAAAAGAGTTCTCTTACAAAAGCTCTATTCTCTAACAAGCTAACCTCGAAAATGAGCTCTCTAGCTCTTTTTATAGTTTTTGGACTAGTTTTGGCCTTGTCTAGACGTAGTGTCCGGCCTAGTTAAAAATTAGGTTCCAGTGCTTATTTGAGGGTTCAAACGAAGTCTAAAAATTATGAAAATTGGTAAGATGATACTTCTAATACTCCTCAAGCTCGAGGAATCCTTGGCTTGAAAACAATGGAGCTATAAAAAGGTAAAATGATACTTACAATGGTTTTTAGTGATGAAAAATCACTGTTTTTGTAGGGGATTCTTATGAGAAGTTGACATGTACTTCTTGGAGCTCCCTACTTGCTCCCTCTTCTTGTATGTCCACTTCTTTGATGCAATTTTGTGCTTGTCCTTGACCTTGAGCTTCAACAATAGACTTAGAAGGGTTCACAAAAGTTAGACATAGAAGGAAAAGAAGCAGTCAAGGGTCCTCGGAGAGGAACAACACTGTTGTGGCTCCTCTAAATAACTTGTACTGCAAGTTGGAAAAGGAGATCAATGATTTGGACTTTCCAAGAGGGAATCTTTATGATGCAGACACTGAAGGTAAAACCTTGGAGATTGCCACCAACAAATGAGATAACCAAGAGGGCTATACCACTAGCAAAGAGGACGGTTTCACCACTAGCAATGAGGACAACTCAGATAGTGAGAGCTCCATCATTGGATCAACACCCCCAAAAAAAGTACTAAATTCACTCCTACATAAGGTGACTGATAAGGGAAAACAACCATTGGAAATGCCATGGAAGATCCCACTTAAGGGTAAGATTTGTGGTCATGACCTCTTGTGTTTGAAGAAAAGACAAACCCAAGAAGAAAAAAGACAAGGTCCCTCTCTGCAAAGAGGATAACCACCAATGATGATTATCATATCATTTAATGGGAGGACCACTTGAAGAGGTGGCTCAGCAAGGACCAAAAAGGATTCATCAAGGGTAGATCAATACTATAACCTATTATTGATATTCCGGACAGTCTCGGTTTTGCTGAAGAGTCCAAGCAAGGTATCACTTTCCTTAAAATCGAATTTGAGAAAGCCTACGACATGCTTAAATCGGGCTTTGTTCTCCAATCTCTTACAGAGCTCGACTATAGTAAAAAATTCACTAAGATGATTGCTACATTGTTGGGGAACATGTGGATGCAAGTAAATATCAACGCTCAGTTCTCAAAGGCTATGAGATTAAAATGATCTATTAGGCAAGGGTGCCCATTGGCCCCTCTGAGGCTCAGCCGTCGTGCAACATCATATGGAGATGGTCCATATAAAAGTTCTCTCTCTACCTCTCAACCATGGTCAGATAATCATGAGGCTATTTGTAGATGACATGAACGCATTTGTGCATAATGACATGACCAACATTGAAACCTTTTGGGGTGCCCTAGCACTTTTTGTGCGGGATCTAGTTCCAAAATCAACCACTCCAAAACCTCTTTTAGATCCATCATTGCACTCCTGCCCCAACTGCTGGTTGACCATGGTTGCCAAATTATCCCCTCGGATCTAGTCTTCTACGTACTCGGTAATCTGATGGGCTTTGGTGTCTCGATGAAGCACTCATTGAATTGGGTTCTTTCCAAACTAGACAACAACTTAGCAAACTAAAAGGGCATGCCAATCAACCTCGAGGGCCATGCCATGGTAATTGATACATTTCTCATCTTTGCGACCATTTACTTTGTCTCTTGCTAGAGACGGAAGGATCAAGAGCTTAGCAAATTGGAAAGAATCTGTAGAAACTTTCTTTGGATTGGGGACCATAATAGAAGGGGGTTCCCAAAATTAAGTGGTCTACTTGCATCAATGAAAAGGATTGTGGGGGTCTAGGCATTATGGATATAGAAGGCATGGTTGACAAGTTGGCGGAAAAATGGATCATTAGGGCTTGGTGCAATTGTGAGACGTCTTGGCCAAGCTCATTTTCACGAACAAGAACGTGATTACATTGGTGGGCCTCCCTAGTTGGAAGGACTTGGATCTCCTTACCCTTTTATTCTCCTTGATTCTTATTTCCCCTAGAGGCTCCAATCTTGTGCAGTCCCTATGCAAGAGTTAGAACAAGTTCAGAAAATTTGTTAAAATCAAACAAGATTAGAAATGGATGGCTAACATTAGACAAAATGACTCAATCTGGTTTCCAATTTTGGGCATCAAGGATGTGGCTTCTTGGAACCTCCAAAATGTTAAGAGGCTCTGGAACAATGGTTTCAAACATTGGAAATACCTCGGGAAACAAGAAACTAACTAGTGGATGAGCTATGAGGACATAGACCCTGAACTAAGAGTGAACTACAAAGAATGGACTCTCCTTCATAGTAGATGCATCACTTGGGAACATTCAAAAACCCATCTCCTCATTGGGTGGATCTGTCATGTCATGAGGGTCTTCTGTGGTACAATGGCAATTGTCTGTTCAAAATTCTTGGAGATCAAGGTGAACACGAAATATCATATCACACTTAACAAGAAGTGGTGCTAACTTGGAGAATGGTGCAATGGGATTTGAAGTTCGTGTCTATCTAGCATCCCCTCATCAAAAAATCTATTCTTATGTGGCAAATTTTCCACCGTGATATCTGGACCAACCTAAAGGATAGAAAAATTTGTGGGACTCCACCATGGTGCAAGCATTGTCGCCGCTGCATCAAGGATCTAGCTCACATCTTCTTTGCATGCACCAAGACTCTCTTGCTCTAGCATACCCTTTGGAATATTTTGAGACTGTAAGAACAAATCATCTGAAAGCAAGCACTTCTAGGTGAAGCGGTTGGCCGCTCAATGGAATGGTGGAATGTTGTAAGAGCGGAAACCCTATGGAAGATTAGGAGGGAGCGGTGTGCTAGCAACACCCTCCTAGAGAGGGGCGATCGAGAAGTCTCTGTTCCTCCTTGGCAAAAGAATATCCAACTCTAACAGGTCCCCACCTTTTACCCATCATAAAGTGTTTCTCATTGAGAACAACAAACTTAAACCCAAGTGGGCCCTGCATTAGGGGGATGGGAGGGTTACTAACCTCTTTTGTAACACTCACTAGACTGGCAAGTTCTGCCCCTACTTTGTGGGATTTTGGGGATCCCAAGGGCACTAATCCAATTCACTTGTAACTTTTCTTTTCTTTTTCTTTAATCAAAGTTTGGGAGAGTAGGCCAAGGCCGAACTTCCTTTTTGGGAAAAAGAAGTGGAATATGTTTCTGTTCTCTTTTTTTTTTTCTTTTTCGATGTGAAATATATGATAAGAAGCAATAATTCTCACGGTCCTTTTTTTATTTATCGTGTAGCAAGTGGTATGAGAAGGTGTCCAACAAATACAAAGCCAACAAAAACAAACGGAAGGAAATGAATGCACATGTTCGATTACTCTTTGTTGATGTTATTTGTTTGCAATGGAAGGCGATGTATGCCCTGCAACACATTCAATCAGAGTGAGTGAATGCATTACGAATTGACAAAATTGTTGGGAACAGACAATCAAGTGAACTCTGAACGGAAAGACATCGACCAACCGACCACTTCTCCAACCAGCTCAAGCTCTAATAAGCAATAAACATAAAAGAATCATAACAATAATCTTCAATAAGTACAACATGCATCAACATAAGACAGTACATTACCATGAATAGTCTTTACAACGTTTAAAGAGATTTTGGGAACTCCCCTTTGCTTAGTTTTGCGTGAAGTGCTTATATTGGTGCACTGCTGAGATGTTTGAATGAAGGGGTTGCTTGGATTAAAATGATTAATTAAATGGATAAATAACTAGTGGACTATATGAGTGCTAGGAAAAAGAATGGTTTATATAAGTTGTGTAACTAAAGAGATTTAAGGAGTGGTCTCAATAGAAGATGCACTTAAAGTGAAAAAAGTTGGTTAAGAGAAAGAGTGGAGAGAATTAGTGAAGATGAAAAGAGAGGAGTAGAAATTAAGTGTAATTAAAGTAGAAAACTTAAACTGGAAAGTGTGGTGGAAGTAAGGAGATTAAAGTGTGGTTGTAGATTAAAAGTTAAAACTAAAAAGAGTGGTTTAGAAACGACTTGCATTTGTATTTAAATGAGTGTTGAGCTCAAGTTTCTCTTAATGTTTTTTTTGCAGGTACTTTCTTCTGCTCTTACTTTCTTCTGTTTTTCCTTCTTTCTCATTAGACCCTCCTTGTGCTCGGGATATTAAGCCATCATGTACTGCTGTGTACGATGATCTTGATGTTGATTGTCCGGCTAGAAGCATGCCCATGCCTATTCCATGGCTTGGTCTTGGTCCCTACAACATTGCGTGTGATGTATGTGATGTGTGTGTGCGCGTATATGTGATATGTGTGTGTGTATGTGATGTGAAGTGTATGTGATGTGATGTATGTGATGTGTGTGTGCGCGTGTATGTGATATGTGTGTGTGTATGTGATGTGAAGTGTATGTGATGTGATGTATGTGATGTGTGTGTGCGCGTGTATGTGATATGTGTGTGTATGTGATGTGAAGTGTATGTATGTGTGATGATGTATGTGTGTATGTGATGTATGTGTGTGTGAAGTGTATGTGTGTGTGATGTGTGTATGTGTGTGAGAGAGAGAGAGAGAGAAATTCTCTCCCTCCCCTCCTCTGTTTGAGCGCAACAGCACGCAGACAGAGAAGGAGAGAGAGAGATCCGTAGAGATAGAGAGAGAGAAATTAGAGAGAGAGAGAGAGTGAAAGTCTCTCCCTCCCTCCCTGGCGCTGCACGCAACAGCACACAGAGAGAGAGAGAGAGTAGAGAGAGAGAGAGTGAAAGTCTCTCCCTCCCTCCCTGGTGCTGCGCGCAGCAGCGCGCAGAGAGAGAGAGAGAGAGAGAGAGAGAGAGAGAGAGAGAGAGAGAGAGAGAGAGAGAGAGAGAGAGAGAGAGAGAGAGAGAGAGAGAGAGAGAGAGAAATTCTCTCCCTCCCCTCCTCTGTCTGAGCGCGGCAGCGCGCAGACAGAGAAGGAGAGAGAGAGAGAGAGAGAGAGAGAGAGAGAGAGAGAGAGAGAGAGAGAGAGAGAGAGAGAGAGAGAGAGAGACAAAGAGAGAGAGAGAGAGAGAGAGAGAGAGAGAGAGAGGTAGGCAGGCAGAGAGAGAACGGGGAAGAGAGAGAGCAGACAGAGAAAGAGAGAGAGAGAGAGAGAGAGAGAGAGAGAGAGAGAGAGAGAGAGAGAGAGAGAGATCGGCGCAGAGAGAGAGAGAGAGGTAGGCAGGCAGAGAGAGAACGGGGAAGAGAGAGAGCAGACAGAGAAAGAGAGAGAGAGAGAGAGAGAGAGAGAGAGAGAGAGAGAGAGAGAGAGAGAGAGAGAGAGAGAGAGAGATCGGCGCAGACAGAGAGAGAGAGAGAAAGAAAGAGAGAGAAAAAGAGAGAGGGGAAGAAAGAGAGAGAGAGAAAGAGAGAGAGAGAAAGAAAGAGAGAGAAAGAAAGAGAGAGAAAAAGAGAGAGAGAGAGAGAGAGAGAGAGAGAGAGAGAGAGAGAAAGAGAGAAAGAGAAAGAGAGAGTTAAATTGTTAAGTTAATTTAATTATCTTATTGCATAAATCATTTTTTTTAGGTATTTAATGTGTTAATTATTATGGAGTAATACTTAGAGAATATGAAAACATTAATTGGCTTAGCTAGTTACTTATGAATGCATGAGTTAGAACTATATATGAGATATACCTACATTTATTATAATTATTTAGTGAGTTTGTCTTCATAATAGAGCTCATGGATGTGTTTGTATGCATACATCTAAGTGCTAATATGCATATGATTTTGTATTAAAAGTATGTTTTCATAAGTGCAAGTGATGTATGTGCATGGTTATATGTATTTAGAAGTGCATGTTAGCATGTGTATGATTTAATGTATGTAAAGTATGGATTATATGTTTCTTATTGATTTTGTAATATTACTAATGTTAATGTTTTTTTTGCAGAAACATTGATGAGTTCAAGCTATTGAAGTGAAGTAAAGAGAAGCAGCAAGATTGAAGATTCATTTAAATCTTATTTTCCAATTAGTCAGCTATCCAATTTATTAGACATTCATCCCTTTATTTCGACCTTACATTTGTATTAGAATTATTGATTTGAACCATTAGCTTATCAATTAATTTATTCAAACAGATTTGCAACAATATTGTTTCTCATTACTTTCTTTGATGTCTTCTAAATTAGTTCAGGAGTCTGAGCACAGTACTATTGAAAATATAGAAAATGTTCCGCCAACTCTAGACAGACCAGAAACCTCTAGCTTACCTGATAGTTTAGTAGAAGAAACCATGATGGAACGCGTAACAGAAGAGTCACTAGTTTTAATCTCATATCAGGAAGCTGTTGCTAGGTACGAGGCTGCCCGTCCTTACGGTCCATAGCTATTTAAACTATTTAAAGACCTTAGTTTCAGTCATAGAATTAGGTAATTTAAATTGTTTTGTCATTAGAACCCTTATTTTCATAAGCCTGAGTTTGCTACAGACACCCCGCGTGTGCCGAACGATTTAGGCGGATGACTTGATCCACCATCCGAGCATCTCTCACGACCCGACAGCGCATAACTATTCATTACCGTAATGCAGAATTACTTTGTCTAACATAAAGAGTTGATCCAAACACAAACTATTGTAAACAACAGAGACAAGAACAGTAACTCAATCTTTACCGTACAGGTGCAGATAATCAAACAAAAAACAGAAAGACATAGAATAACTCAGAGTTCTCAAACACACCACGGAAACTACACAGACATCATCAGCCAGACAAACAGTCTGGCGACTCCTCTGGTCATCCCCGAAGCGTCTTTTTCATTGATTTATAAAAAGGTTACAAAATCTACACAACGACCTTTTGATTCGTGTGGAATATGAAAAAGAGACAGGCTTTACAATTGCCAATCCGGCGGCTTACACTGGCACGCACGGTGGGACTTGAACCCGTAGGTATACAAAACTCTATGGCTCATCGATTATACCCTCTAAATACATAGTTCTAGCTAACCTAAATGTCCGGGCAATTTTCTTTTTCAATGACTCTAACATCTGTTTGAGGACTTCGGGTTCTACTAGCTGAGCATTAGTTCTTACTGAATTGGTGGCAATAACTTGGCTCATCAAAAGTTCTGCTTGTGTCTGCAGAAAAGCTTCCTATAAATAAAATTCATTTGATAAAGCTGCATCACGACTGACTTTCATGTCTGCAATCTGCTTATCAACTCGAGATAGTCTTTCTTTTTGAGAATCCAGTTGATACTCCCTTCTTTCCAACTCTTGATTCTGAAATTGAATTGTCTTATTATATGCATCACGCTCTCTTCTTATCCCTGGTATCTCCTTCTGTAGCTGAGCGACTAAATTCATCTGTATTTTAAGAGCAGCATTTGATTCAAATAGGTTTGAATTTGCAAACTCTAGCTGCGTATTTGTTTTTGCTTTAGTAAAGTTGCCATTTCGTGTCCTTTGATCTCGAGTTTACTTTAACAAATCTCCTAGGGCTAAGTGGGCATCCTCTTTATCTTTGACTAACTGTTTCAATTGCAGGATCTCTGCATCAACAGCACACAATAAATCATCTTTTTCTCGTACTTCGGCCAAGGCAGCATCTCTTTGATGGATTACTATCTTCCGTTCGACAAGTTGAGCCTGTAATTCTTTAATCTGTTCATGTAAAGCTTGATTTTTTGCTTTTACACAATCTATTTCTTCTTGGAGTGGACTAATGTCTGCCTCCAGAACATTGACTTTATGCTGGAATTCTTCTCTGATATTATCAGTTACTTCTTTCATTTGTGCTGGTAGTTGCTGCCATAAATGAATCAATATCTGATCCATGGATGTGAGCTCAGAAATCATAGGAATTGAAGGAACCGGAAGATGAGGACGTGGTTGAGATGAAGAGGTTGTCAGAAGTTGATGTCAAGGGGGAGGAGAGTAATTCGGTGAGGAAGATGAAGCAGAAGGTTCTTCAGTAGGCTTCACAGGTATAATAGGGTTGATGGGAGGTATGGGTGGCAATGTGGGTTGTAGAATGTTAGCCTCTAATACCTTTTCAGTGGATTGCTGCATAGTGTCATCAGGGTTGGCAAGTGCAGACTCCACTGCCTTAATTAGTTCTTCAAAAATTTCTTTAATAATAGGTTGCCCATCTTCTTGCTTTTCCTGTTCGGATTGTTGCTGAGATTCTTCTTTAGAGGAGCTGGCTGCAAAATCGGTGGTATCATCATGCTCTTGTTGCTGGTTTGGAGATGATTGAGCTGATGAATCATGATTCATTGATGTAGTTGTGTTGTGGAAAGTTTCTTCTTCATTGTTGTCGGCTTCTTTTCCTGCGGCCGAACCCTGTACTTGAGTCTCAGATGAACTAATCTTGATGCGTTTTCGGCATAGGAGCTAGAAGATTTCTTCGTCATCCTCTTCGTCGTCTTCCAGTATCTGCAAAGATTCTTCATGATATAATACTGGACCTCTAGGTGGTGGTTGTGCTGCTTGGAGTGCTGGAAACAAAAATGAAATGATATGCGGTAGTCGTGAACGTGGCATATCTCCTTTGTTAACCTGTTTAATGATTGAAATGCATTCACGGTGAATGCGGCGGAAATAGTAAGAAGCAAAGTTAACAGGTTCTCTAGCAGCCATATCTATTGCTGAGTAGAATGGACGAGATATCCCATATGTTCGTTTCTGCAAATTTAGTATTGCTACTAAAAATTGCAGGGTTGTTCTTTCAGGTTCAGGACAACAAAGGATGGCATATTCATTTGAAGAATATCTAGGGAACAATTGGATCATGGTAGCTATCGGCAAATTAGGGCCATTCTCTCGACCTTCGAGAGAGAGTCAGAATGCATGAGCAAATGACTGTAGTGTGATTACAGTACGAGATGGTAAAGAGGTGATTGGCCAACTCTGCTCCGTAGCCGGTGTGGCAGCGATGGCGGCAATTATTTGGGCATAGAACGGGTGACATTCCACTGAATGCTAAGGCAATTCAGCGAAATTGGCCAACCCACGGACACGTAGGAACTCACCCACATCTGCAAGGAGTCCGTCACGGAAGGTAGCGAAGTTTGCAAGAGCTTCCATGATGCGCACACGAATAGCAAGCAGGCATAGGGATTACAGGAAACACAAAGTACATAAGCACGCAAACACAATAGCGATTAACAGCGGAATGAAAAAGGTTAAGTAGATATTTGGCAGCGGGAAGCGATTGAAATTGTTTAATCATCGCGCGATGTTGAGATGATATCTCATAACTTTGGTATGCATGCATGAGCGGAATCAATAACAAAAGGCGGCGATTATTCATGGTTATGTATCCAAACGAGGAATTTTATGATTACGTAGCAAAACGAGGAGTTTATGGTTTTTATCCAACTAACACGCAAAACCAAAAAAGAAAAAGAAAAGAAAAGAGAAAAAGAAAAAAATACGCGGGCAACCGCAGAACACTTCAGTGTGAATCAGATGTTTGATGATACGGCCGTAACTTTGAACCATTGATCACTTTAGGAAGAGGAATTCCGGTCAAAGTAGTCAACCAAAAAGTAGCTTGGCCCACTTGTTCAGTAATCCGGTAAGGACGAAACCATCGTAACTTGAATTTTCCAGCAGAACGATTTGATTATGCATTGTAAAATAGCACAAGTTGCCTTACTGTAAAAACTGGAGTTTTAAGATACCGATCATGTGTACGAGCTTGCCGCAACTGCACTTCTTGAAGAGTCAGAAAACTTTCCCAGCAATGCTCATCTAGTTCTCTGAGTGTGTCCAACCGAAATGGCAAAGACTCTTCGGGTATCAACTTCTGAGTTATGGCCACACGTAAACTAGGCACTACAACTTCCATCGGAGCGATTGCTTCCAATGCGTAAGCAAGCTTGAAAGGAGTTAATCCAGTTGCAACTTTATATGTAGTCCGGTATGCCCATAATACTGCAGGTAGTAACTGATCCCATCTTTCTGGTGATTCCAGAATCAATTTTCGAAGCATATTCAACAAGGTCTTGTTTGCACTTTGAGCTAAGCCATTAGCACGAGGATAATAAGGAGAACTAAATTTATGCAGAATCTGAAAAGAGTGTGTGAGTACTTTCATTAAATTGTTAACAAAATGTGTGCCTTGATCTGTCACAAGTTCTAAAGGTAATCCATATGGTGGGAATACGTCCTTCATCAGACATTTTTCTACAAAAATAGCTGTGGCGGATCGTAAAGCCCAAGCTTCTGCCCATCTAGTATTATAATCTGTACATGTCAGAATGTAGCGATTGTTATTGAGGATTGCTGGAGGTGTGATTGGTCCAATAAAATCAAGACCCCATTTCTGAAAAGGTTCTAAAGGTAAAACAGGTTGTAGAGGGAAAAAATGGTGCTGTAAAGGTTGTCCAGATCGCTGACAATTGTCACATTGCTGCACAAACTATGATACATCTCTGTACATAGTAGGCCACCAGAGCCCACTTTGCAGAATTTTCCGGTGCGTTAAATCTGCTGCAAAATGTCCACCGGAAGGTATTGAATGTGCCAGAGCTATAATAGAATTTACTTCATGTGGAGGAATACAACGAAGTAAAACTCCAGTGTGATCCATATAATACAACTCTCAAACAATCAACCGGAATCTACGATTGTAAATTGCAATTTTCCTACGCATTGTAGGAGAAGTCTGAGGAGGAAGACATCCATTAGTAAGAAAGGTTAATAACTGATCATAATAAGTAGGTGTTACAGGAGGTTCTACAGATTCATCATTGGTTGGGTCAGTAACATAAATTGTAGGTGTGGTGTCATCAACACCGACCGGAGCTTCACCAGAATTCAACCTGGAGAGAAAATCTGCTAAGGCATGCACAGTTCTAGGTCGATGAATCACTTCGTAATCAAATTCTTGTAAGAGTAGAACCCAACGGGCTAAACGACCACCTAAATGCTGCTGTCAAACTAGGTATACAAGTGCAGCATGATCCACATGAAAAATGAATTTGTGGCCTAGCAAATAATGCCAGAATTTCTTTACAGAATACACCAAACCAAGACATTCTCTTTTAGTTACTGAATAATTCTTTTCAGCAGGAGTAAGCCTTCGACTTGCATAATAGACAGGCCGAAACCACTTATCAGTTTGTTGCATTAAAACACTTCCAATGGCTATATTTGATGCGTCTACAAAAACATGAAATGGGTGTTCACAATCAAGAGGTTGTAGAATTGGAACCTGTGTTAATAATCCTTTTAGACGATCAAAGGTTGTTTGACATTCCTGTGTCCAATCAAACTGTCAAGGAGTACTAGTTATTAATTGATTTAGGGGTATTGCCAAATGAGCAAGCCACCGTAAATGTCGACCATGCCATCTGACTTGACCCATGAAGTGCATTACTTCTTTCGGCATAGTAGGCACATGTGCTTCTAACACAGCTGCAACTTTGTCTGGGTCAACTTGTATGCCTTGTGTAGATACAATATGGCCAAGAAGCTTACCACATGAAACTGCAAAAACAGATTTGTTTGGGTTCAGGCAGAGTGTGTATTCATGACATTTCTCAAAACAACACCGTAAATGATACAGGTGTGCTACCATCTTACCGAATAAAGAGAAGTCATCTAGATAAACTTGCATAAAAGAAGTGAGATAGGGTGAAAATATTTCCTGCATACAACGTTGAAAAGTGCTAGGAGCATTTCTTAATCCAAACCACATGACTATACAAGCAAAAACACCCCAATTTGTAATAAATGCTGTTTTCGGTATATCTTGTTCAACCATTCTGACCTGGTTGTAACCACTGTAACCGTCCAAAAAGGAATACATTTCGTGTCCTGCTACTCTGTCTAGCATTGTGTCAAGGAATGGAAGAGGAAACGGATCAGGCACCGTAGCTGCATTCAGTTTTCGGTAATCCACACATATTTGGAGCTGCTTGTTTTTCTTAGGAACAATAACAATCGGTGATATCCACTCTGCATGTTCTATTGGTACGATGAATCCGACCTTTAGTAACCTATCAAGTTCTGCTTTGACCTGCGCTGCATAGTTAGGATTCATTTGGTAGCGGGGTTGTTTAATTGGTTTTGCTTCTGGTTTAAGCACGACCCGATGTTGATAAATGCGAGGGTCCAAACCCTTCATATCACGGTAATCCCATGCAAAAACATCAGAGAACTCTCAAAGAAGCTGGATCAAATCTGCTTGAAACACGTCAGACAATCCTTCCTTTATCTTGACAAGTCGCGGATTTACTTCATCTCCTAAATTATAGGTGATCAACTGATCTTCTGGAACATAGAATTGATGAGGTTTTCCTCAATCATCAGCTGACTGTAAAAGTTGCTGTAGAGCAGCTTCATCCCTAGCAACAATATCTTATGTCTTCATTTCTTCGGTCACAGGCACCACCGTACAAGCTGCCGGACTCCAGTTATCTACAACAATTTGCAGATCGACAGTCCCTAGGGAGATCAAATCAATGTTATTCTTCAAAAATTCTTCTTCTTCGTCATCGGATAAACCATCTAACATGTGGACTGGTTCTGCTATATAAGATCTAGCATGTAATTCACAAGGCTGAATAGCATCCAATTTGACAACATGTTTACGGTTGTTGTCCTTAAAAGTAAGTTCTTGTGCTGACCAATCTTGTATAACCTTAGCTTGTTTCAGCCAAGGACGGCCGAAAAGAAGATTATAATCAAGACTGGACTCCGGTAGTTCTAAAACTATGAAAGTCATCTTAAACGTTGTACCCTGCAAAGTTATCGAGACATTCCGTATAAGTCCTACTGGATGGACTCTGGATTGGTCGGCCATTCTAACAAAAAATTGGACAGGCTCAATGTGGCCCCACCCTAACTTCTTGCAAAGAGCTACAGTAGCTATATTTACACCGGAACCACCATCAATTAGTACTTGAGTAATTTTGTGATTTTTGTACCATACTGTAATTAAGGGAACCGAATGATCGATTGTAGAGTCAGTTTCCGGTTGTACTGTCGCTGTTGCTAGAATGCAAGAAGACGCAGAACTGAATTGTTGCTGGAATTGCTGACGAACTCCTGGTACTAGTGCAAGTAACTATCCAAGAGGAAGAGTAATGGACTCCTTAGATAAAATTTCCCATGCTTGATCTGCGTGACTTGTACTTTTCACTGGTTCTGAAGACGATGCATCTGTTACCAGGGTAGAATCTTGTTTCTGCGATCCTTCTTTTGGCAGTGGAATTTGTGTCACCGGAATTGGATCTGGGAACACTGTAGGCTCTGTGGTGGTCCATTGGCTAGCTTTGTCATACATTCTCTGATGTTCACGGATGCCAGGTTCAAATACTTCAGCTGCTGGTTGCAACGGCTTACCGGATCTGGTCTAGATTACTGCATCTTTTGTTTCTATTGGTGTGATATGAACCATGTTGGTCATCAGATTCTGACGCTCTTTCTTCCGCTGATCATATTCAGCTGCATCTTTGCAGAATTTGCATATGTGGCCTAATTCACCGCAAAAATGACAGCGAGGGGATGGCAAAGAATTAGCTTCCTGTGATGTTCCTGTCTACCAGTGATTTGTATTGTAATTTGTATTCCGCTGTCCTCGATAATTTTTGTATCCTTGCTGCTGATTATTTCTCATCTGAGGTGGTACATAGTTGGTGGCAGGCTGCCCTGGTTCTTGTATAATGGCATTTACCGTTGCTGGTCCTTGCACTTTGGCATTATATGCACAGTTTTCGGTGGAATGTCCGGTGGTATTGCAAATAGTGCAATACATCTGATTAAGTGCATAGGTGGCACTAGTATGCCCTGAATTCTTGCACTTGGTGTAGTACATCTGTCTAGCCGGATCTTCTGTAATATTTTTACTAGCTTTCAACCACTCCAGGTCTTTGGTAAAACGTCCAACCTTATGCTCGAGCTGCAAAGCCATTGCAATAACCGCATCTAGTGTCATAGCTCCCACATAGCGGATGATCATAATCTGTCTGAGCTGCGGAGTCAGACCATTAATAAACCATTGAGTGATGACATCATCCGACAGGTTGGCATGGGGCGGCGGTAGATGCCTCAAATGAGTTCGAAACAGGGTGGCATGTTCCTGCATAGTTTGGTGCATCTTTTGTTTGTTGTTCTGCAAGTAATCGAAATTTTTGGCAGGGTTCTTCTTCATCCGGAATCTCTGTAAAAATGCATCCCTTACTGCTTCATAAGTAACAAAATGATTAAAATCATATTCAGTAAGCCACCTTGCTGCCTCATTAACTAATGTGGATTGAAATACAATGGTCTTATATGCCGGATCCGGTGGATGATTGAGCACTGCATAACTTATTTCAAAGGTGCGTGCATGGGCATCTGGATCATCACCTGGAAATCCACCAAATTTGGTGTATGTTACTCCTGTCGGAGCCGGTCGGGGTGGAAGTGGATGTTGTTGTTGCTGCTATTGTTGTTGTTGTTGGTGTTGTTGTTGTTGTTGTTGTTGTTGTTGTTGTTGTTGCCCACTCATGGTGTTAGTGGCGGTACTGTTACGATTTCCTAAATTCTGAGGTGGTGTTTCTTGTTCTTCAGAATCTGTATGGTCAGACTGCTCAACTTTCGGTTCGAAAATAGCGCTTTACTTCTTTCGAATTTCTAATTCGAATAGCCTACCCTCTTTTGTGGTATCAAACGTAGGCAAGTTTACCCCGAAC
>CM035436.1:102536415-102548915 GCA_020310875.1 Ceratopteris richardii
TTCCATGTATCCATGTTGGAACCATATCAGATTTCGCCATTGAGGGGGGAGAGACCTAGTCCTTCACCACCTATTGAGATTGATGATCATGAAGAATTTGAAGTCGAGCATGTCCTAGATTCCAGAATATCCCGAGGAAGATTGGAATACCTTATTCATTGGAAAGGGTATGACATCAGTGATCGTACTTGGCAACCTGCAAAAAACCTTTAGAGAGCACCAATCAAGGTTTGAGAATTCCATAAGAGAAATCCAACAAAGCCGAGACTAGAGAACATGACCGCTCCTCATGGAACTCATCGCTTGAGGGGGAGGTAATGTCATGGACAAAGGAAACCATCCTGAATCTTAGATTCCATGTGAATTATATATCTCATGAGTGGTTCAGAATTTGAGGAAACTAATGCTTCCATTGCGTCCAAAATGTGCCAAAACCCTAAGATCGGCTGTCTTCTTGCTTGATTTTGACATCCAGAGACCATGCTTTGAATCGATGACATCATCAATTCGTAACCGCCCTAGAACCGCCCTTGGAAAACCTATATAAGGAGGGGTTGGCCACATTCATAATCAGTCTTGCAAATACCAGTCTTGGGAGCTCAAGGAGTCGTGACCACCAAGTAAGTACTCTTCAAGTTCCAGTACTAGTTCTTATCTTGTTCCTTGTTCTAGTCTAGTTCTTGGACATCCTATCTTGTTCTCTTGTAATCTCGTAGTACGAGATCCTGTCAAGTTATTTCTTGTATCTAGTTCAACTCCGAGAAGGGAGTTCTTGTAATCCAAATATCTTGTCTCATACTTATGATCCCGGGTTGTGGGATCTCCTGTATCATCTCTAGTCGAGTTATTCATACCTATCAGTCTCGGGTTGTGGAACATCTTGTATCAATGACATATTCTTGTATTGTTTTCCCTTCATGGGTGTTCTTGTTATCAGAAGTGTATTTCCAAAATCTTGTCTACTACAGTCAGAGAGCACAATCTAGTGCTCCCCTGATAGATATGGAGGTGAAGAATTCAATGATATGAAGAAATATCAGAGTTTGGTAGGTAGTCTAATCTATGCTACCTTGACAAGGCCAGACCTATCATATGCACTAGGTTGTGTTATCACAATTTATGCATTGTCCAAAGAAGAATCATTGGATTTGATGGAGAATGTTAATCTCCAAAAGAACAACTTACTCTTGTGATTAGAGCACCTCTATACCAAGAATAAGTCAAACACTTCACTAATTTAGAGGATCAATTGCTAATTATCAAAAGATTAACAAATCTGTGAAGAAGATGAAACACAGAAAAGTCTGCTGCACTATTTCTCCACATTGACCTATCAAACGTGTAAAGTTTTTTATAAAACTTTGTACGAAGTATCTCCTAGAGATTGCGCATCTACTCCAAGTTGAATCTCTTCAAAAGATTAAGTATAGCTTGAGAAATCAACTTCTCAAGTTACCTATGTCAGAAACTGTTACTCAGAACAGTCGACTTTACACCTGTAACTTTTAAGACTTGGTTCTCCTTGAATAGAACCCGTTTTACAAAATGCTTCTAGACATAAGTAGCTTATCTTCCAACTTAAAGATTAAGCCCTCATTCATGCAAAACTTTAAACTGTGCTAGGAGAAATGACCAAAATATTGACTTCGAAATCTGCGCCTGTTTTAGGAACCAGTGAACACACTTCACATATGAATGTTCCTACATTTAATTCACTCAGCCTGATTACAATTGGAAGCTAAAACTTTGCACAGAGGTCAAGAAACTCTCAACTTAGACTTGTACAAAAGCATTTCACAATTGATCTACTGTAGAAGGAGAACACGCAGAAACATCGGGCGCAAATATTTTTCTTTACTCAGAAGAAATACAACTGAGTGATGAGAACTAACTCAAAATCACTTTCCTCTATCTCATAACTTCTATCTCCCTCATTCTTGGCTTCTAACTATTGTCACATATGCTCTCATACATGCCCCGACTTTTCTCAAAGTATTTATAGATAATTTTGTACATGATTCTTACTAAACAAAAGATCTAAGTCATCTATGACTATACTAATGTACATATGTGTACACTTCTCTTGTTCTCTGAATGTAATCTTCTTCCACACTTTAGGAATTGATTCTTCCTTCATCATTTGATCTTCCAAGCCTTCAATTGGTGATTGGTCTGCACCAACAGCTCCCCCTCAATCATCAATTGAGGTTTTCTCTGTCTTCTTTATACTTGCCATGTCTTTGAACCTTTGTAATTTAGGTCCATCCAGACTCTTTGTCATCATATCTGCCACTTGTTCTTTTGTTGGAGTGTACATCACTTCAATCTCTTTATCTAGTACCTTTTCCCTCAAGAAATGATACTGAATCTCTATATGCTTAGTCCTGGCATGAAAAACAGGGTTAGCTGCCAAATACAAAGAACTCATATTGTCTCCAAAAATTATTGGAGTACTATGATCAGTCTCAAAACTTTTCATCAAGGTCTTCAACCATATCACTTCCTTTGCAGCTTCTACCATTCCTTTATACTCAGCTTCTGTGGATGATAAAGCAACTGTATGTTGCTTCTTTGAACACCAAGAAACTAACTTATCTCCAACATAACATAGATATCCATGAGTAGACCTTCTATCATCTGAGTCACCTGCCCAATCTGCATCACTAAACACTTTGATTCTTGTGTCAGAAGTGAAACCATAATACAAACCTTCACTTAGGGTTCCTTTGATATATCTGAGTACCCTTTGGGCTGCAATCCAATGAGTCTTCTTTGGACAATGCATGAATTGTGACAACACACCTACTGCATATGATAGATCTGGCCTTGTCAAGGTAGCATAGATTAGACTACCTACCAAACTCTGATATTTCTTCATGTCATTGAACTCTTCACCTCCATACCTGCTTAATTTATGATTTACCTCCAATGGTGTGGTTGAGGTCTTGCAATCTTCCATGTTAAACTTGACTAGAAGATTCTTCAAATATCTCTTTTGTGAAACATATACTCCATGTTGAGTATACACAATCTGCATTCCTAGAAAATAAGATAGGTTTCCCAAGTCACTTATCTTAAACTCCTTCTCTATTTGCTTCTTGAGTTCATTGATTCCTTGAGCATCTGTTCCTGTAACAATAATATCATCAACATAAATGCACATGTAAATGTATCCATTTTCACTTGCCTTCACTAGCAAACTACTATCTGCCTTTGATGCTTGAAATCCACATTCATTCAAGAACTTGACCAATCTGTAATTCCAAGCTCTTGGGGCTTGCTTCAACCCATATAAAGCTCTCTTGAGCTTACACACATAATCTGATCCAATTGATTCCATGAAGCCTTCTGGTTGCTCCATATATACTTCATCTGCAATGTATCCATTTAGAAATGCATTTTTCACATCTAATTGTGATAATTTCCATCCCTTGCAAGCAGCAATAGCAATCAATGTCCTAATTGTAGACATCTTAGCAACAGGACTAAAGGTTTCATCATAATCTACCCCATAAGTTTGGGCATAACCTTTGACCACAAGTCTAGCCTTATATCTAGACACCTTACCATCTGCAAACCTCTTTGTTTTATATACCCACTTACATCCAATGACCTTCTGATTCTTTGGTCTTGGTACTGGTTCCCAAGTTTCATTTTCAAGTAGAGCATCATACTCTTCTTGCATTGCCTTCTCCCAATTCTGTTTACCTTTGGCTTCTTCATAAGTGGTTGGATCTTCTTCTGTCTTCACAATGTAGGCATAATCTTTTGTTGTTAGGAAAGATGTATCATAACTATACCTTATGGGTTCTTTCCTTTCCCTTGTAGATCTTCTGATTTCTGCACTTCTTGAAGTTTCAGCCTCATTTGATTCTGGATCAAATCTTGGCCCTTCTTCTTCATGATCCTGCACTCTACATCTAGAGTCAACTTCATCAACAATTTCTTCACAAACTTTTACCTTTGCCTTTCCTTTCCTTTGAATTTCTTCAACACCTGTATACTCATTTGGTGATCCTGTATACCACATATTTTGCTCATCAAATGTCACATCTTTAGTAACAAGAAATTGCTTTGTGGATGGACTCCACAACCTGTAACCCATCTGTCTATCATCATATCCAATAAACACATACTTCTCTGCTTTTGGTTCTAGCTTATGTCTTAATTGTGAAGGAACATAAGCATATGCAATACATCCAAAAACCTTACAATGATCAAGGGTAGGTTTCTTACCCCACCATGCTTCATAAGGAGTTCCTCCATCCAAAGCTTTGCAAGGCAACCTATTCACAAGGTATGTTGCAGTGTTAATAGCTTCTGCCCATAAGTAATTTGGACAATTCTTTTCCTTCATCATGGCTCTTGCAAACTCTACAAGAGTTCTATTCCTCCTTTCTGCTACTCCATTTTGTTGAGGGGAGTACCTGCAAGTCACTTCTCTTTTGATACCTTGCTCAGAAGTGTACTTCCACTCTTTGTCTTCACTGATCCAATGCTCTCCACTTTATGTTTGGTATTGTCACCTGTCTGAACTGTATGTCCATTCACCCTTGCTTCCATATCAGTCATCAAAGATAGATTCCCACTCAAATGGTTGCTACACCTTGAGTCAATATAAAACACTCTTTGATCTTCTCCCATTGATTCATGAGTTGCATTCAAGATAAGAGTCATGTCATCCTTCTGATCTGATGCATAATTGTAATAATTGTTGTTGTAGGACTGAGATTGGAAGTTTCTTCCACCTCCTCTACCATATGATGTCCTACCACCTCTTCCTCTGAAATTGCCTCTTTGGTTTCTGCCTCCTCTACCTCTTTGGTTATAATTCTGATTATTGCTTCCACCATTTTGATTGTTATACCAACAATCATTTGCCAAATGATTTGTTCTACCACAAATCCAACAAGCTTTAGCATTATCTTTGTTCTTACCTCCTCTTCCTTTACCTCTGAAATTTGTCTTCCCTTTTGTGAAGTTGGCTTGATTTGAATTCCCTTCATCATCATTTGATTGCTTTCCCTTGCCATTCTTTTTCTTGTCCTTGGAGTACATAGCTTGACTTGTACTTCTATCATTGTCTCCTTTAAGATCCTGCTCAAAGGTTAGCATGTGTCCTAGCAATTGATTAAGGTCAGGAGTAAAGTGATCAAGTGACAATTCTATGGACAATATGAAAGGCTTCCACTTCTCATCTCCTCTCAGACCTGTAAGTATTTGTCTTACCAACTTTTCTTCTTCAATATCTTCATCCACTACTCCCAAGCTATCTGCAATATCCTTCATCCTTGCCACATAATCTGAAATTGATTGTGAGCTCTTCTTCTTGAAGGTTGTGAACTCAGCCCATAGTGAGGACTTCCTTGACTTAGTTGTATTTTGGAAATGCTCTTCCAAGGCATTCCAAACATCTGTAGCACTTTCCAAACCTCTGATGTGAGGTAAAAGGTAATCATTTACAGCCATGTAGATGATACTCCTTGCTTGAGCATCCTTTCTCATCCAAGTCTTCAACATTGCAAGTTCTTCCCTAGTAGGAATACTTGGATCTGCAAACTCAGGTTTTTCTTCATCTCCTGTAATAAATGATATAAGATCTTTGCTCATGAGGTGTGCTTCCATCCTCATGGACCATGCTGGATAGTTCTCCCTATCTAGCTTATCAATCTGCAAGCTTTCTCCCATCTTGTATTCACCTGTGTATTGAAATCTTCAAGCTTTACAAACAATGTATGTACCTTTACTTCGAATTGAACTCCTTTTGCCTTTCTTGATGTCAAATAGTCTTCTCCTCAAGCTTTGACTCCAAGCTTCCACTTTTTAGTCCTTCAAGTATTGAGTTTCTTGAATCTGCAGCAGTCTGGATCCTCCTTTTCTTCAAATTGATGTCTCCTGCTCTGATACCACTGATGGAGAATGTTAATCTCCAAAAGAACAACTTACTCTTGTGATTAGAGCACCTCTATACCAAGAATAAGTCAAACACTTCACTAATTTAGAGGATCAATTGCTAATTATCAAAAGATTAACAAATCTGTGAAGAAGATGAAACACAGAAAAGTCTGCTGCACTATTTCTCCACATTGACCTATCAAACGTGTAAAGTTTTTGATAAAACTTTGTACGAAGTATCTCCTAGAGATTGCGCATCTACTCCAAGTTGAATCTCTTCAAAAGATTAAGTATAGCTTGAGAAATCAACTTCTCAAGTTACCTATGTCAGAAACTGTTACTCAGAACAGTCGACTTTACACCTGTAACTTTTAAGACTTGGTTCTCCTTGAATAGAACCCGTTTTACAAAATGCTTCTAGACATAAGTAGCTTATCTTCCAACTTAAAGATTAAGCCCTCATTCATGCAAAACTTTAAACTGTGCTAGGAGAAATGACCAAAATATTGACTTCGAAATCTGCGCCTGTTTTAGGAACCAGTGAACACACTTCACATATGAATGTTCCTACATTTAATTCACTCAGCCTGATTACAATTGGAAGCTAAAACTTTGCACAGAGGTCAAGAAACTCTCAACTTAGACTTGTACAAAAGCATTTCACAATTGATCTACTGTAGAAGGAGAACACGCAGAAACATCGGGCGCAAATATTTTTCTTTACTCAGAAGAAATACAACTGAGTGATGAGAACTAACTCAAAATCACTTTCCTCTATCTCATAACTTCTATCTCCCTCATTCTTGGCTTCTAACTATTGTCACATATGCTCTCATACATGCCCCGACTTTTCTCAAAGTATTTATAGATAATTTTGTACATGATTCTTACTAAACAAAAGATCTAAGTCATCTATGACTATACTAATGTACATATGTGTACACTTCTCTTGTTCTTTGAATGTAATCTTCTTCCACACTTTAGGAATTGATTCTTCCTTCATCATTTGATCTTCCAAGCCTTCAATTGGTGATTGGTCTGCACCAACAGGATTGCAGCTGAAAGGATACTCAGATATATCAAAGGAACCCTAAGTGAAGGTTTGGATTATGGATTTACTTCACATACAAGAATCAAAGTGTTTAGTGATGCACATTGGGTAGGAGACTCAGATGATAGAAGGTCTACTCATGGGTATCTCTATTATATTGGAGATAAATTAGTTTCTTGGTGCACAAAGAAGCAACATACAGTTTCTTTGTCATGCACAAAAGCTGAGTATAAAGGAATGGTACAGGCTGGAAAAGAAGTAATATAGTTAAAGACTTTGTTGAAGAGTTTTGAAACTGATCAGAGTACTCCAATTATTTTTGGAGACAATATGAGTTCATTGTATTTGACAGCTAACACTGTTTTTCATGCCAAGACTAAGCATAAAGAGATTCAATATCATTTCTTAAGGTAAAAGGTACTTGATAAACAAATTGAAGTGTTGTATACTCCAACAAAAGAATAAGTTGCACATATGTTAACAAAAAGCTTGGATGGACCTAAGCTACAAAGATTCAGAGAGATGGAAGGAGTAAAGAAGAATGAAATAATCACAATTAGTGATTGAGGGGGAGCTGTTGGAACAAAGCAATCACAGATTGATGATTACAAAGAGCTTTAAGGAATTCAATGATTAGGTTGAAGTTCAAATAGTCATTTGAGAAAGTGAAGAGATTTCATAATGATAGCTTGTATACATATGTACATTACAAGTGGAAATTCTTGTACTATGAGTATAAGTAATCCTTAGGATGATAAGGAGTAATGTAATAGACACGGGATAAGTCTAGAATTATATGTATATAAGTCAATGATGTAAAGAAATACATGAGAGATTCATTAGAAGACAAGTGTCATTCTGATAGATGTGTAGAGAGTTATCTTGAAAAAATAGCGACGAGTATTTCGTAGATTCATCTCAGCTTGATCATGTGGATCATAAATCCTTTTGTACACATCTAATCTAGAAGCTAATGAAGCTATTTTCAAAGTTTCATGGTCTAATTCCTTTCATGCTATGAGTATGATCAATAGGAACATGTGTATGTAAAGTCTGTAGGAAGAACTTTCAAAGTCGTGCACTTTTTTGTGTCAATATTTTGCTCAGATCTCAGTGCACAGTGTAATTTCTTTTATGACTGAGCATTCAAAATCTAAGCTAGAAGATAAGGAAGCTATGGCTAAAAGCATTTAGCAAAATGGGATTGGTGCTATGAGAAATCAACCTTAGAAGTTACCTATGTCAAAGTCGCTTGTTCAGGAAAACAGTTTCTGACATACTTTTGATCTTAAGGATCAAATTAAAGTTTTAATGATTGTTTTGAAGGAATAATGGTTGATATGATTGCGCAAAGGTAGTATGGATATATGTGCATCATTGGTCTGATGAAATCTGAAGATATGTCCATGTAATGAAGTCAATCATGGAAGCAGACTATTGAAGAGTGAAGATTTTCACTTAGAGAAGTGATAGTTGAAAGTTTTGGAATATGAAGATAACATTTGTGTAAAGTTTGGTCCATAAGTGATATATAGGTGATCTTAAATCAGTAAAGAGCAAACCTTTGGAGATCTAGAGGTCTCCACCAGTGGTATTAGAGCTGAAGGTGCAATACAAGTGAAGTAAAGGCAACAGATGTGTGGAATGCTTTGGAAAAGCATTTCCAAAACACAACCAAGTCAAGGAATTCTTCATTATGGGCAGAGTTTACAACTTTTAAGAAGAAAAGCTCACAATCAATTTCTGATTATGTGGCAAGGATGAAGGATATTGCAGATAGCTTGGGAGTAGTAGATGAAGACATTGAAGAGGATAAGTTGGTAAGGCAAATACTTACAGGTCTGAGAGGAGATAAGAAGTGGAATCCTTTCACATTGTCCATAGAATTGTCACTAGATCACTTTACTCTTGATCTTATTCAATTGCTAGGGCACATGCTAACTTTTGAGTAGGACATTAAAGGAGACAATGATAGGAGTGCAACTCAAGCTATGTACTCCAAGGACAAGAAAAAGAATGGCAAAGGGAAGCAGTCAACTGATGATGAAGGAACTTCAAGTCAAGCTAAATTTACAAAAGGAAAGATGAACTTCATAGGCAAAGGAAGAGGAGGTAAGAACAAAGATAATACTAAAGCTTGTTGTATTTGTGGAAAATCCAATCATTTGGCAAATGATTGTTGGTATAACAATCAAAATGGTGGAAGTAATAACGAGAGCTTCAATCAAAGAGGTAGAGGAGGTAGAAACCAAAGAGGCAACTTCAGAGGAAGAGGTGGTAGGATATCATATGCTAGAGGAGGTGGAAGAAGTTTTCAATCTCACTCCTACAACAACAATTACTATAATTATGCATCTGATAAAAAAGATGACATGAATCTCCTCTTGAATGCAACACATGAAGCAGTAGGAGAAGATCAAAGGGTGTTCTATATTGACTCAGGATGTAGCAATCATCTGAGTGGCAATATATCATTGATGACTGATATGGAAGCAAAGGTGAATCGACATACAACTCAAATAGGTGACAACACCAAGCATAAAGTGGAGAGCATTGGATCAATAAAGACAAAGAGTGGAAGTACACTCTTGAGCAAGGTACTTTATGTTCCTACTATTTTTAAAAACTTGATAAGTGGCAAATTGTGGAGAAGGGATATGAAGTTAGATTCACAAATGATGGTGTTTATGTGCAAGATTGAAATCTAGGATATAGAAATATCATTGCAAGTAAAAAGGAAGGAAGGTTGTTTACTCTCAAAGTCCAAGGTAATGTGGGACATGCTTTATTTACTTATGGAAGTCAAAAGATGTCTGAGTTAGACCTATGGCATAGAAGGCTAGGTCATTTCAATGAGAGAGCAATAAAGGAAATGTCAAAGAATGATGTGGTGCTTGGATTGCCAAATGTTGAAGGTCAACACATGGTGTACAAGTGTGAAGCTTGTCAATTAGGTAACGCACACAAAAGTTCATACAACAAATCAAGGTACAAGTATTCAAATATGCTTGAATTGGTTCATACAGATGTGTGGGGTCCTTGAAGGGACTATAGCATAAATGGATGTAGATATTATGTGTTGTTTGTTGATGATGCAACCGGATGGATTACTTTATATGTAATCAAGGAAAAATCAGAAGTGTTCAAGACATTCAAGCATTATCATGGTTATGCAGAAAGGATTACAGGACAAAAGCTCAAAAGGTTGAGATCAGATGGAGGGGGAGAGTATTTCTCTAAAGAGTTTGATGATTATTTGTGGAATTCAGGTATAAAAACAGAAGTAACTTGCAGGTACTCTCCTCAACAAAATGGAGTTGTAGAAAGAAGAAATAGAACTCTTGTAGAGTTTGCAAGAGCAATGATGAAAGAAAAGAATTGTCCAAATTACTTATGGGCAGAAGCTATCAACACTGCAACATACCTTGTGAATAGGTTATCTTGTAAAGCTTTGGATGGAAGAACACATTATGAAGCATGGTGGGATAAGAAACCTACTCTTGATCATTGTAAGGTATTTGGATGTTTAACATATGCTTATGTTCCTTCACAATTGAGACATAAGTTAGAACCCAAAGAAGAGAAGTATGTGATTATTGGGTATGATGATAGACAGATAGGTTATAGATTGTGGATTCCATCCACAAAGCAATTTCTTGTTACAAAAGATGTTACATTTGATGAGCAAAGCACATGGTATACAGGGTCAACAAATGATTATGGAGATGTTGAAGAAATACAAAGGAAAGGGAAGACAAAAGTAAGTGTGTATGAAGAAGATATTGATGATGTTGATTACAAAAATAAATTGCAGGGCAATGTTGGAGATGGGCCGAGATTTGATCCAGAATCAAAATGTGGCTGAGACTTCAAGAAGTGCAGAGGTCAGAAGATCTTTGAGAGAAAGAAAAGATCCTATCAAGTATAGCTATGATACATCCTTCTTAATAACAAAAGATTATGCTTACATTGTGAAGACAGAAGAAGATCCAATCACATATGAAGAAGCTAAAGGTAAACAGAATTGGGAGAAGGCAATGCAAGAAGAGTATGATTCTCTACTTGAAAATGAAACATGGGAGTTGGTGCCAAGACCAAAGAAATAGAAGGTCATTGGATGTAAGTGGGTGTATAAAACAAATAGGTTTGTAGATGGAAAAGTGTCTAGATACAAGGCTAGACTTGTGGTTAAAAGTTATGCCCAAACTTATGGGGTAGATTATGATGAAACCTTTAGTCTTGTTGCTAAGATGTCTACAATTGGATCATTGATTGCTATTGCTGCTTGTAAAGGATGGAAGTTATCACAATTACACGTGAAGAATGCATTCCTAAATGGATACATTGCAAATGTACATGGAGCAACCAGAAGGCTTCATGGATTCAATTGGATCACATTATGTGTGTCAGCTCAAGAGAGCTTTGTATGGGTTGAAGCAAGCCCCAAGAGCATGGAATTACACGCTTGGTAAGTTCTTGAATGAATGTGGATATCAAGCATCAAAGGTAGATAGTATCTTGCTAGTAAAGGCAAGTGAAAATGGATATATATACATGTGTATTTATGTTGATAATATTATTGTCACAGGTACAGATGCTCAAGGAATCAAGGAGCTTAAGAAACAAATAGAGAAGGAGTTTAAAATAAGTGATTTGGGAAACTTATTTTATTTCTTAGGAATGCAGATTGTGTATACTCAACATGGAGTATATGTTACACAAGAGAGATACTTGAAGAATGTTCTGGTCAAGTTCAATATGGAGGATTGCAAGGCTTCAACCACACCATTGGAGGTAAATCATAAGTTGAGTAGATATGGAGGTGAAGAATTCAACGATATGAAGAACTATCAGAATTTGGTAGGTAGTCTAATCTATGCAACCTTGACAAGGCCAAACCTATCATATGTAGTAGGTATGTTATCACAACTTATGCATTGTCCAAAGAAGAATGATTGCGGCTCAAAGGGTTCTCAGATATCTCAAAGGAACCCTAAGTGAAGGTTTGTATTATGGATTTACTTTTGATACAAGAATCAAAGTGTTTAGTGATGCAAATTGGGCAGGAGACTCAGATGATAGAAGGTCTACTCATGGGTATCCCTGTTATATTGGAGATAAATTAGTTTCTTGATGCTCAAAGAGGCAACATACAGTGGCTTTGTCATCCACAAAAGCTGAGTATAGAGGAATGGTGGAGGCTGCAAAAGAAGTAATATGGTTAAAGACTTTGTTGAAGAGTTTTGAAACTGATCAGAGTACTCCAATTATTTTTGGATACAATATGAGTTCATTGTATTTGGCAGCTAACCCTGTTTTTCATGCCAGGACTAAGCATATAGAGATTCAATATCATTTCTTGAGGGAAAAGGTACTTGATAAAGAGATTGAAGTGTTGTATACTCCAACAAAAGAACAAGTTGTAGATATGTTAACAAAAACCTTGGATGGACCTAAGCTACAGAGATTCAAAGAGATGGCAGGAGTAAAGAAGAATGGAATAATCACAATTAGTGATTGAGGGGGAGCTGTTGGAACAAAGAAATAAAAAATT
>CM035436.1:102556415-102561415 GCA_020310875.1 Ceratopteris richardii
AAACATGGGAGATGGTTTTCCTTCATTCATTGAAAAATTGGACAGGAACAACTACCAAGCTTGGTCTCTGAGGATGAAGACCTATCTACAAGGAAGGAGCTTATTTGGATACATAGCAGGAGATGAGGAATTGCCCTCATTCAAAACTAGAGGACTACCCAGAAAGGATGAACATGAAAGACTCAACCAATGGTGTGCAAAGGATGCTTTGGCAAGGTCTTACCTTCTTAACTCTATATCTGACTTTCTTTTACCTCATGTAAGGAACTGTAAGACTTCCCAAGAGACATGGGAAACCTTGTCAACATACTTTTCTTCCAACACAAGGGCTAGGAAGAATCAACTGTGGATTGAATTCACAACCCTTAGGAAACAACCCAAGCAATTAGTCTCAGAGTATGTGACAAAGATTAAAGATGTGGCAGACCAATTATCAAGCATTGGAGAGGAGATTGAAGAGGAGAAAATAGTCAGGCAAGTAACAAATGGACTCAAGGCAGATGATAAGTGGGAAATTTTCACCACTGCAATGGACCTCTATATGGACATGCATACCCCAGATCTCACAACACTCATGGGCCAACTATTCACACATGAAGCAAAGTTTACAAAGGTAGGAGATCAATCAAAAGGTAACAACCCCTCTGCTCTCTATACTGATAAGAAAGTTAAGGATAAAGGTAAAGTGAAGAAACAGGATGAAGAAGGCTCTACCTCCCAAGCTAATTATGCAGGGAGAGGTAGATCATCTAGAGGAAGAGGCAGAGGAGGTAAGTCAGGTAGGGGGAGACCCTACAACTCATCACCATGCAACATTTGTGGATTGTCCAATCATACCACAGATGAATGCTACAAGAACTACAAGAATCAGAGAGGAAGAGGCTACTTAAGAGGTGGATACTCTCAAGGGAGAGGCAGATTCAATCAACACCAAGGCTACAATGGATACAACAATCAATACAACAACAATTACAACCACAACCATAATGGTAATTACCAAGGTGGATTCAGAAATAGAAGGGATTACAACAATTACACAGAGGAGCAAGATGACTCCCTATTGATCATGAATATGACCTCCAAGGCAGGTACAAATGATGATCATTTATTTTATATTGACTCAAGATGTTCTAACCATGTAGCTGGCAATGTGGCATTACTTTCTGATTTGGAAGAACCCAAGGGCAAACATCAGGTACAAATAGGTGATGATACTAAACACTCTGTTGTAAAGATTGGACATGTGAAGACATGTGATGGTAACCAGAACCTATTGAGCAGGGTACTCTATGTACCAACCATCACTAAGAATCTAATGAGTGTTGGTCAGATTATGGAGAAAGGTTTGCAGGTCAGATTCACACAACATGGAGCATATGTGGAAGACCCAAGACATGGATTCAGAAGGATAGCCAAGGGAGAAAAATCAGGTAGATTGTTTACTTTTGAGCTAGAAGACACCAAGAACATTGCTTTGTATAATTACAAGGATCAAACAGTTTCAGAATTAGAAATATGGCACAAGAGGTTAGGTCACATAGGTGAGAACCCTAAAGCAAATGTGCAGGGATCAATGTGTGCTTGGGATACCTAATGTATCCAAGCAACACATGATTTACAAGTGTGGAGCATGTCAATTTGGTAAGTCTCACAGGTTGCCCTATTCAAGGAAAGGTTTCATGCATGAAGACTACCTAGACTTGGTACACACAGATGTTTGGGGACCTAGCAAGGACCCTTCCATTTCAGGTTCAAGGTATTATGTGTCCTTCATTGATGACTATAGCAGATGGACCATCTTATACTTTATGAAGCATAAAGATGAAGTGTTTAATTGTTTCAAGAGGTATCTTGCACTTGTTGAAAATCAAACAGGAAGAAGCTTGAAGAGGCTAAGATCAGATGGTGGAGGAGAGTACTTCTCCAATGAGTTTGAAGATTTCTTGCAGGAAAGAGGCATCAAAAGGGAGATTACTACAAGGTACTCACCTGAACAAAATGGGGTAGCTGAAAGAAGGAATAGACTCATTGTAGAAACAGCTAGGTCTATGCTTAATGAAAAGAAATTGCCAAATTATCTTTGGGCAGAGAGTGTATCTACTGCCACCTATCTTATTAGCAGGGTACCATCCAAATCACTTGATGGCATGACACCATATGAAGCTTGGCATGGTAAGAGACCTTCTCTGGATCATTGTAAAATCTTTGGTTGTGTAGCATATGTGCATATTCCCTCACAGGTAAGGGGAAAGCTAGACCCTAAAGCTGAAAAGTGTATCTTCATTGGTTATGATTTGAACCAAAAGGGATACAGATTCTACAACCCAACAAACAAAGGCTTCAAGGTAAGCAGAGATGTCATCTTTGATGAGAATGACTCATGGTATGAGAATGAATGCAGGAAAGTTAGTCTACTCTATGATATGGAAGAAGATTTCCCAAAGCTCACTAAGGAGGAACCAATTCAAAAAGAAGATTCAAGCTCAGATGATGATGATACAATAAATCTTGAGGAATTCAAGGCTTGGAAGTCCAAAGGAAAGATGAAGATGAAAAAGCTAGAGGATATACCAGAATCCTCAACTCAAGCAATTAGAAGATCTCAGAGAGAAAGCAAAAGACCAATCAGATTTGGGTATGACACATCACTTGTAACTAAACATTCTGTATATCTTGCAAAAGATTTGTTGAATGAAGAACCAGGTACCATGAAGAAGCAATCACCAAACCAGAATGGAAAGGAGCTATGGATGAAGAAATGGAAGCTCTCAAAGAGAGTGATACTTGGGACTTGGTACCCAAGAAGGACTCTATGAAGGTGATAGGATCCAGATGGATCTACAAGCTAAAGAGAAATTCAGATGGAACAATAAACAGGTACAAAGCTAGGTTGGTAGCCAAGGGTTTTGCACAAACCCAAGGCATTGATTATGAGGAGGCATTTTCTCCTCTGGCTAAGATGCCAACTATCAGAATATTGGTGAGTGTAGCTGCATCCAAGAATTGGAACATGTACCAATTAGATGTCAAGAATGCTTTCTTGAATGGATGGATATCTGAAGAAGTCTACATGTCACAACCACCTGGCTATGAAGACCCCAAGAAGGTAAATTATGTTTGTAAATTGAAGAAGGCTCTATATGGATTGAAGCAGGCACCTAGAGCATGGAATTACAGGTTGACAACCTACCTCCAAGACCAAGGATTTGTGATGAGTAAAGCAGACACTTCTCTATTCATAAAGAGAAGTAGTACAGAGGTAATCTATTTGTGTGTTTATGTTGATGACATCATCATTACAGGCAATGATGTCAATGGGATTAGACACATCAAAGGACAGATGATGAAGGAATTCAAGATCAGTGATCTTGGATTATTGAAATATTTCTTAGGTCTTGAGTTAGTCTACACCAACTCAGGTATATATATCACTCAAGAGAAGTATGTACAGGATATGGTCAAGAAGTTTGGCTTGCAGGATGCTAAAGTATCTACTACTCCAATGGAGGTCAACCTAAAGCTAAGTGCTCATGAAGGTGAAGAAGTCCAAGACATTACAGGATATCAAAGTATGGTAGGTAGCTTGAATTATGCTACCTTGACAAGAATTGACATAGCATATGGAGTTAGTGTGCTTAGTCAATTCATGCACAAACCAAGGGTACCTCACCTAGAGGCAGCAAAGAAGATCTTGAAGTACTTGAAGGGAACTCAAAGCCATGGTTTGTACTTTCCTTATACATCAGATATTGATATTAAAGTTTATTCAGATGCAGATTGGGCAGGATGCAAGGATGATAGGAGGAGCACATCAGGTTACATTTGTTTTGCAGGAGATAAGCCTATTTCTTGGTCAGCCAAGAAACAACCTACAGTGGCATTGTCATCCACTAAAGCAGAGTATAGAGGGCTTGCCAATGCCACTCAAGAAGCTATCTGGTTGAAGCTCTCGTATTCAGAGTTGGGTCTATACACTAGACCACCAATCATCTTTGGAGATAACACTAGCTCTCTTCACCTTGCAGCTAATCCAATATATCATGCTAGAACCAAACACATAGAGGTTCATTACCACTATGTGAGAGAGAAGTTGCTTAGTAAAGACATTCAATTGAATTATGTGTCTACTAATATGCAATGTGCAGATTTACTCACTAAAGCATTGGATGGAAACAAGTTATGCAGATTTAAATCCATGATTGGATTGCAGGATGTGATTGAAGACTAAAGATGAAGAAGATGAAGACTAAAGCCAAAGTGTTTGGCTTGAGGGGGAGTTGTTGGTACATTTCAAGCCTTCACACATTGGCTTGGAACCTTGGAAGATTAGCTTGGAACCCTTGAATGATATCTCTATGAGAAGCAAGAACCATAGGAACTTATTCTTATGTGTTATTACCTTTTACTCATTGTAAAAAGTCTATATGACTTGGCATTTACTTGTATCACACCTAATTGATTAGTCGTGGAATTTGGATGGTGTGATTGGAGAGAATATCTCCCTAAATTTAGTGGAGTGATCATAGGAGATTTGAATTTGAATTCAAATTCAAATCTAAACTCAACCTCTATAAAAGTAGTACTTGAAAAGTCGTGTTTTTCAGCTAATCCAATTGAGCTCACTCCCCGAGGCATTCTACTGTTGTAAATTTGTGTGTGTTAGTGCTACTCCATAGCCTACACCAAAATACCTCATTTAGCTATGCTTGTCATGCTAATGAGATTGTACAAACACATTAATCAATAGAAGTATACACATTCATCATCTCTGTTGTCTCTGAGTCATCTACTCCAAGTCTGTCAACTTCAAAGGATCATATCTCAGGATCTACTGCACCAAATCAAGTGATTCAAAGCACATTGGAACCAGCTCTAAGCATACTACATGCCTACAAAATTTCAAGGCCAAAGCATCAGCCATCTCGGAGAAATCGCGATCGAAGTGCACACTGGTCTGTGTCTGCAGAGTTCCTAAAAAGTCGGGGGTACATATAATTTTG
>CM035436.1:102593915-102596415 GCA_020310875.1 Ceratopteris richardii
TCTTGTTGTTCTCTCTTTCTAACTTCATGGCTTCATGTCCTCTAGGCTTGCATGCTTTGCTTTGATCCTCCTTTGTCTTCGGATCATCTTTGACTCTATCTTTGGGTGCACTCTTTGCATCTCCTTTTGATGATGTCATGGTTGTCATGCTTTCTTCTAGTGTCATGAATCCTGTTGTGCATCATGGCTGCTCCTTGCCTTCTAGATGCTCCTTTGATAATGGTAGCTCCTCCTCATGCTTTGAGATTAACTTTAGTGGCTGCTCTTACGCTTTCTTTGGCTCTTCCAAATCTGAAATTTGGTTTGGCTTCACTTTCACTTCTTTGGACTCTTATATGATCTTCCAATCCTTGCAAGCTAACTCCCCTTTGCTTCATAATCTTTGATTCATTCATCATGGCTGATTTTAGACCTGCAAAATCAACAATGGGCTGATCATACATGAACTCTTTCATGAGTCCTCTTCATTTGAAGCATTGATAGCTTCCACACCTTCCAAGCTTTCTTCATCACCTACAAAACAACACAAGAAATGTGAATGTTATCAATGGTGTTTCTTGCACCTAACCAGGGTTGCCATTCCTCTTGGGATGGTCTTACTTTTCCTCACATAGGCTTGCCATTCCTCTTTGAATGGTCTTACTTGCCATAGGCTTTCCATTCCTCTTGGGTGGTCTTACTTGCCTCAATGTTTCACTAGACCTTCACTTGGTCTTTGGTGCTTCTTGCACCTAGCATAGGCTTGCCACTCCCCTTGGGATGTTCTTACTTGCATTTACATAGGCTTGCCACTCCTCTTGGAATGGTCTTACTTGCCATTAATTTGGCTTGCCACTCTCTTTAGGTGGTCTTACTAGCCACACCCTTTTCACCATACATTCACATGATTTATGCTTGGAACTTACCACCACACACAATGTGGATTTTTCAAAACCTTTACCTCAGCCCTTAGCATTGCAAATGGTCTTCTTTACCTTTGCTTCAGCCAACATGTCACACTTTGCATGAGTGACTCTTCATTCTTATCGCTTGCTTGTTGCTCCATGTAACCTTGGGAGTGTCTTCAAGTCCTTCATGTGAGCCTTCAATACTTCATGGCAGCCCTTTGTTGGAGTCTTCTACTCCTTCTTGCACTCTTCAAGAGTCTTCAAATGGGCATGCTTGCCTTGGCCACCTTCATCTTGGTTCTAATCTTCAAATCTTCAAGTGTTTGAAAACCTTTTAGCTTGGGCTCCTTCCTTCACTTTGGCTCCAAGCTTTGCATCCATCCTTCATCCAAGCTCTGCACATCTTGCTTTGACTTGTGCAAATGATGTATATAAACTCAAAGATTCAAATGCTTTTAGTTCTTGCATATTTACCTCAATGGGTTTTAGCCACAACAAGATACATCCACAAATTTCATACATGGCAGCCTTGCATTTTACCAATCTTCATGGCATCCAAACACATTTACTTTGAGCTCATTTATGGCTGAACATGACCAACCTTTAGTGTTTCAATATAACACTACTAATCACATATAATCATGCATGCAAATCACCAAGCATTTGAGCTTATCTTCAGACCACTTTATGCCAATCAATATGGCTACATATACCTGCAAATTTCAGCTTGTATAGGCTTTATAAAGTAGCCTCATACTCATCCACACATTATCAAACATGTGTATATAAAATCCTTGACCAAATAGGCATACATTCTTGCATGATAGACATCAATCATCAACTCCAAATCCAACTTATATTCAGCCTACACATGGCTGTCCACAATTGTCATACAATTTGAGCATAATTTTCACAAGCATGCATACATAAGCATGTCCAATGCACAAGCATAAAATGCTACCATCAAGCTTACATAAAACGGTAAACCTTCAGCCATGTACATAATCAAAACTTGCACTTCATTAAATTGAGTGCAATACCTCAAACACACATACAATGTGCATATGCAACTATATGTAGTTGCTCATCCAAGATTCTTTGCTTGAATCTTTGTCTTCTTCTATTGGATGCTCACAAGTCTTCAAGAAAGTGATTATGATCAAGAATATGTATTTGAGAGTAGGACAAGAGAGTTTTGGACTTCAATTAACATAAAGCAACAAAATGTTCTTACATACACAAGCTTCATCTCCATAGCTTTGCAATGAGCATGATAGCTCCAAGCTTTCCTTTGGCATCTGTGCATCTTCTTCAAGATCTCTTTGATCATCCATAGGCTCCACTCCATCTGCTCAACAAACAAAGCTCTCATACCAAAATGTGGAGAAATTTCACTCCAATACATGCAGCGTACTTTAGAGAACCTCTTCTAGAATCTGCCTTGTAAGACACATGCTTACTAAAACCTGATTCAATCACAACTCAGAGAACCAATGGCTCTGAAATTTTTCCCACACATGTACACTCTTATAGATTTCTAACAAGCTATAGAACACTCCATTTGGAGTTCATTTGACCAGGCAACCGACTGCACAAAGTTAGACTACCTTTCA
>CM035436.1:102621415-102698915 GCA_020310875.1 Ceratopteris richardii
TATCTATCTATCTATCTATCTATCTATCTATCTATTCATCTTGGCCTTCACTAATCCAATTGACTTCACATTGTGCTTTGTATTATCACCTGTTTGAAGTGCATGATTAGTTACCTTATTTTCCAAATCAATCATCAAAGCTATGTTACCACTCAGGTGATTGCTACACCTTGAGTCAATGTAGAAGACTCTTTGGTCTTCACTTTGTCTTTCACAAGTTGCATTCATAATCAAGGTTGAATCCTCCTTCTTATCTAAAGCATAGTTCTAGTAGGTATTGTTGTAGAATTGACTTTGGAATCCTCTTCCTGCATTTCTTCCAAAGTAACCTCTACTACCTCTACCTCTGAAATTACCTCTTTGGTTTCTGCCACCTCTTCCTCTTGAATTAAAGTTCTGACTATATCGTACATTATTCTGATTATTATGCCAACAATCATGAGCTAAATGATTTATCTTACCACAAATCTAGCAAGATTTGGCTCCATCTTTATTGCTTTTACCTCTTCCACTACCTTTGCCACTTCCTTTTCCTCTTAGGAAATTGGCTTGGCTAGTTGTACCTTTTTCTTCATTTGCTTGTTGCTTGCCTTTGCTATTCTTCTTCTTATCCTTTGAATACATTGCTTGACCTACACTCTTATCACCTTTGACATCTTGCTCAAAAGTTAGCATGTGTCCTAGCAACTAATTTAAATCAGGAGTGAAATGATATGGTGACAATTCAGTAGACAAAATGAATGGATTCCATTTCTCATCTCCTCTCAAACATGTGAGGATTTGCCTTACCAATTTATCCTCCTCAATATCTTCATCGAGTGCTCCTAATGCATCTGCAATGTCGTTCATTCTTGTTACATAATAAAAAATGGTTTGAGAGGCCTTCTTCTTGAATGTGGTAAGCTCTGCCCACAAAGATATCACTTGCACTTTCAAGACCTCTAATATGAGGTAGCAAATAGTCATTGACTCCCATGTAGATAATGTTCTTTGCTTGAGCATCCTTCTTCATCCAAGTCTTCAAATATGGGAGTTCATCCCTAGTTGGAACACCAGGATCGCTGTATTGTAGTTTTTCTTCTTTACCTGTGATGCAACCTATCGGGTCTTTGCTCATGAGATGAGCTTCCATCCTCATTGACCAAGCTGGATAGTTCTCTCTATCCAATTTCTCTATCTGAAGAGAAGATCCCATCCTTTCTTCACCTATGTATCAAATTCTTCAAGCTTTATGAGGATTAAGTGTACCTTTACTTCGAATGTAGTTTCTTTTGGACTTCTTGATTGCTTCAAGACTCCTTCTCAAGCTTTTCCTTTAAGCTTTCACCTTTTGAACCTTCAAATGTTGATTTCTGTATGACTGTAGCATTCGGGGTCCTCCTTTCTTCTATTTTGATGATTCCTGCTCTGGTACCACTAATGAAGACTGTTAACCTCCAAAAGAAAAAGTTATCCTTGATGTTAGAGCACCTCGAGATCAAGAACAACTCAAAACCTTTACCAATTTGGACGATCAATACCAGATTATCAAAATTTTGAACTAATTGTGAAGAGAGTCACTACTTAGAAAGTCTCTTGCATAAAGGGTAATGTTGGACATGCCTTGTTCACATATGGAGGGAAAAAGATATCTGAGTTGGATGTTTGGCACAAGAGGCTTGGACAATTCAACAAAAGAGGTATTGAAGGGATGATTAATAATAGTTTAGTGCTTGTATTACCTAATGTTGTAGGTCAACACATGACATATAGATGTGAAGCATGTCAATTAGGTAAGACTCACAAGCAATCATACAATAAGCAAGGTTTCATGTATTCAAAAAAAACTTGAATTGGTGCATACAAATGTGTGAGGTCCTTCAAAGGACTTTAGTATAATTGGTGCCAGATATTATGTGATTTATGTTGATGATACTAGCAAATGGATCACTATTTATGTGATCAAAGAAAAATCAGAAGTGTTTAGCACATTTAGACACTATCATGTATATGCAAAAAGGGTTACAAGACAAAAATTGAAGATATTAAGGTCAGATGGAGGGGGAGAGTATTTCTCAAATGAATTCAATGATTATGTATGGAATGCAGATATAAAAAAAGAAGTTACTTGCAGGTACTCTCCTCAACAAAATGGTGTAGCTGAAAGGAGAAATATAACTCCAATTGTGTTTGCAAGGTCAATGATGAAAGAGAAGAATTTCCCTAATTATTTGTGGGATGAGGCTGTAAATACAACCACATACTTGGTTAATAGGCTACCATGTAAATCCTTGTAGGATATGACATCATATGAAGCTTGGTGGGGTAAGAGACCTACATTAGACCATTACAAAGTATTTGGTCGCTTAGTCTATGCTTATGTTCTCTCTCAATTAAGGCATAAGTTAGAACCAAAATGTGAAAAGTATTTGTTCATTGGTTATGATGATAAATAAATGGGATACAGGTTGTGGATTCCATCTACAAAGCAATTACTTGTATCAAACAATGTAACATTTGATGAGCAAGGTACTTGGTATTAAGTTACAAATAGTCCTTGTGAAGGTCTTGAAGAAACATTGAATCAAAGGAAAGGTAAATCAAAGGTTCAAATTTCTGAGGAAGAAAAGAATGATGAAGTGCTAGTTGAAAATGAAGAATTGCCAAGGTTTGATCTAGAGTATGATGAACCAGAAACTTCAAGAAGTGGAGAACTCAGAAGGTCATCAAGGAACAAAAGACAACCTATAAGGTATAACTATGACACCTCTTTCTTGAAAACTAAAGATTATGCTTATATAGTGAAAGTAGATGAAGACCCATCTACATATGATGAATCCAAAGGAAAGGAGAGTTGGAAAAAATCTATGAAGGAAGAGTATGATGCATTAATTGAGAATGAGACTTGGGACTTGGTAGACAAACCAAGTAATCAGAAGGTAATTAGATGCAAATGAGTCTATAAAACAAAGAGATTTGCAATCAGAAGTGTGTCTAGGTACAAAGGTAGACTTGTTGTGAAAGGATATGCACAAATTTATGGTGTGGAAAATGATGAAACATATAGTTCTGTTGCAAAGCTGACAACCATAAGGACTCTCATAGCTATTGCTACTTGCAAAGGTTGGAAATTATCTCAATTAGATGTGAAGAATGCATTTTTAAATGGTTACATTACATATGAAGTCTACATGGAACAATCAGATGGTTTCAAAGATCAACATAATCTAGATTATTTGTGTAAGTTCAAGAGATCTTTGTATGGGTTGAAGCAAGCCCCAAGGGAATGGACTTATAGGCTTGTAAAGTTCTTGAAGGAAATTGGTTTTCAAGCATCGAAGGTAGATAGTAGCTTGTTAGTCAAAGCAAGTGAAGATGGTTTTATTTATGTTTGCATTTATGTTGATGACATAATACTCACATGTACACATGATAAAGGAATACAAATTCTTAAGAAGCAGATGGAAAAAGAATTCAAAATCAATGTCTTGGGAGATTTATCATACTTCTTGGGAATGGAGATTTTATATACTCAACATGGATTACATGTAACTCAAGGAAGGTATTTGAAGAATTTGCCAATCAAGTTTAATATGGAAGATTGCAAGATAGCATCAACCCCAATGGAGTTGAACCATAAATTGAGTAGATATGGAGGAGAACAATTAAAAGATATTAAGCTTTATGAGAGTTTGGTGGGTCTCTCATATGTAGTTGGAGTTTTACCTCAATTCATGCATTGACCAAGGAAGGAACATTGGATTACAGGTCAAAGTATGCTAAGATATATTAAGGGCACACTTAAAGAAGGTTTGTACTATGGGTTCACATCAAATACAAGAATCAAGATATATAGTGATGTAGATTGGGTAGGTAACTCTAATGATAGAAGATCAACACATAGGTATTTGTGTTATGGGGAAGATAAATTGATTTCTTGGTGGTCTAAGAAGCAACACAAGTTTCTTTATCATCTATAAAAGCAAAGGATAAAGATATGGTGGAAGCTGCAAAGGACGTCATATTGTTGAGAATTCTAATGAAGAGTTTTGACATCAATTAGAGTGTTCCTATCATTTATAGAGACAATATGAGTTCTTTGTATTTGGTAGCTAGCCATGTGTGCTAAGACCAGACATATTGAGATTCAATATCACTTCCTGAGAGGAAAGGTGATTCACAAAGAGATAGAAATCATGTATACCCCTACAAAAGATCAAGTTGTAGATATGTCAACAAAGAGCTTATATGGAACTAGGTTGTAGAGGTTTAAAGAAATGGCAAGTATGAAGAAGAGGTAGGTAATCACAATTAGTGATTGAGGGGGAGATGTTGGAGCAAAACAATCACTAATTGATGATTACAAAGAGGATTAATGAATGAAGAATGAAGAAAAGGATAAAGGATGAAGCATAAAGTGAAGTGAAGATTCAAAGAGAGACTATTTGTAGACACATGTACATAAATCTTGTAAATAGTTCATATACATCTTGTAATAGTGCTGAAACTAGACATATATGCCTATATATACTTGTATATAGACATGTCATATAAGAGTGAAGAAATATAGATGAATAGAGGATGAGTAGATGATGAATAAGTGAGTTTGGGTATGAGAATCATCTATCATATGTATTTTCAAGAGAATAGAAGAAGTTTCTGAAAATGGCATCTCATTTTTTCTCCAATTTCTCCTTCTCTGCTTAATCAATTGAAAATTCCTTTTGTATATGTCTAAGTCCATAGTTGACGCATCTATGATCAAGATTTGAGAGCCTAATTGTAATCAAGCTGAGAGAATTGGGAGTAGAAACATTCATATGTGTGAAAGGTGATGAGAGAATTTTGAAAGAGGTGCAATCTCCATGGTCAAAGAAATTATCAGATCTCAGTCTAGAGTGTAAAGTTTTACACAGGTAACCATTAAAAATCTAAGTTCAAAGGTAAGCCATCTAGGCCTAAAAGAATTTGATTAAATGGGTTGTAGATTGAGAGAACCAAGTGCTTAAAGTTGTATATGTGAAAGTCATCTGCAACGAAATCTTGTTTCAGACATAGGTTTACTGTTGGTGCATACTCCATCATTTACTTATGGAGGTCAAACTATGAGTGAGTTTTGTGAAGCAGTCTTTCCTGAGTGAAGCTATGTCTCACAGAAGAGTTAATCTTTCATGTTTTGATAAAGATTTCCAAAATTTGTGGAAATCTTGAGCTATGCTTGGCATAAAGGTATTCTAAACTCAAGTGTAGCTTGTCCTTTGGAGATTAATCATCTCCATCACTATATATATGTCATCAACACATTTCACAATCAAGCTCATCTTGTCTAATACTGAAATTGATAGCAATTTTATCTTTATTCTTGAAACAAATAAAGCATCCAACAATTTAAAGGAACTACCATCAGCAATAGTTAGGATGATCTTACCAAGTCCCATGAAAGGAAGAGGAGTTGTTGGTGCTTGTGAGAGTATGCCCTATAGGGGTAGGCTCAAGTGAAGTGAAGACACTGTGTTGTGAGGTAATATGTTTGGTTGCACCACTATCAAAGTACCAATTATCTAAGTCTAGTATAGACATACATTGTTCATGAAAAGATGGTTCATAACTACAAACAATAGTAAATGCCCATTCTTCATTATACACAAGACTAGCAGACTCTGTTTTGGTTGTAGAGGCCTCTACAACAACCATCCCAACCTCTTTCTTCTTTGTCTCTTTTGGAGCCAAGTTGGAACAAGTCTTTATGACATGATCATTTCCTTTACATTATTTGCAAAAGGATTTCTGCCTTTCTATTTTCTTCTCAGCTTTGTCATCCTTCTTTAATTGTGCAGATTAATAGATTTCTACTTACTAGTAGATGAGCTTCATTTACCTTTGCACTTTTGACTAGCCAGGAAATCTTGATCTGCAACACACATAATGGACATGTTCTACCTAGAATTATCTTCCTACAATAGAACAAAGACTAACTCCGTTAAGGCATTTGGATTTCCTTTCGTCATCAATCAAAGAATAGAAGCAAAAACTTGATATGAATATGGAAGACTTCTCAGAATAGTCTGCATAAGTGAACTATCTAACAAGACTTCATTTGTAGAAATCAACTACTCCTTCAAATCTTTGGTCTTTGTTAAGAAATTGTCCATGGAAACTTCTTCATTGATGTGGTCACTCTCCAACTATTTTTAGAGGTAAGCAACATGAGCCTCATTCCTTGCCTCATATAAAGTGGTAAGTGTATCTAAGCATCCTTTGTTGTTTTGCAGAAGCAAATGTGAGAAATAATGGCACATTTGACAAACAAGGCTATGAATCCATGTGCTTGAGCATCTCTACCATCCAGACAAAGTTTCTCTACAATAGGTGTTGCAAGAACCGCACGATGAGTAGGAACCTGAAGATCATAATCTTCAATGCCATCTGTATCACCTTCAATAATTGTATTTATAGGTGTAATAGGATGTTTTTTAATACCCTACATAATATTTTATAGTCCTTTTGGATCCATCTATTCTCATCAAATCCCAATGACATCTGATGCAAAAACATCGAAGCAATGCCCTTATAATGATGTCTATTCAACAAAAAATAATGAGGAGATAGAAAAAATATTAGCAGTCGGTTTGTTTACGAGATAGAGCACACAAAATGGGTGTCACCATTAGTGGTCGTACCCTAAAAGAATGGAAAATTTAGAGTGTGCATTAACCTGAAAAAAGTAAATGCAGCTACAATCCGTGATAACTACCCATTACCTATCACTGATCATCTCTTAGAAAGAGTCGTAGGTAAGTAATTCTATAGCTTCCTCGATGGATTCTCTAGATACAACCAATTAGAAATTGCTACGAAAGACCAACATAAGACTACATTTGCGACTGAATGGGGATCTTATGCTTTTAGAGTGATGCCTTTTGGACTCACAAACGCCCCTGCTACTTTCCAAAGGTTGTTGTGTCACGTCTTTAAAGAGTTTCTAAGGAAAATTATGGAGGTATATGTTGACGACTTATGCACATACTCAAGCCAAAGACATGAATACATTCCAGACTTACGTAGGATATTCGATATGTTTCAACAATATAGAGTGTGTTGGAATCCTAAGAAATGCGTTTTTATGGTGAGACAAGGAAAAATCCTAGGACACATCATATGCTAGAACGGAATTTCCACTGATAAAGATAACATCAAAGTAATCCTAGAGCTTCCAAGACCCAAAAATGCTAAGGAAGTGCAAGCTTTTATGGGTCATTGTGGATACTATCATAGATTTATTCACATGTACGCCATAATTGCCAAGCCAGTATATGGATTTTTGACTCAATTTACATGGATGAATGTTTGTGAGAAAGCATTTGAGGAACTAAAAAGACGACTAATTGGAAGTATATCCTAAGTGGGCAGAGAAGTTAATTCCAATACTCACCCATGGACCACAACATCAAATCAACAAGGATACTAGGAAGGAATTTTTGCAATCGTGCAACTTGCACATTGTGGCAGGAAGTGTGTATCATAAAGAACCTAATGGTGTATTGTCAAGATGTGTGGAAGAAGTAGAACAGAAGAACTTAATGGAACAAGCTAACGTAAACAGATGGAGAATGCATAAGGGAACCCATGGAAAACTAAGGGAATTAAAACAAATGGGAGTTTATCGGCCAGATATGCCTAAGTATGTTCATGAGTATATTAGCAATTGCACAAAATGTCAACAAAATACTCTAGAAGACTATACCTCACTACAATTCTCTACAATAGCACCAGACTGGAGTATGGCATTCGTAAAATTCTTAAAATCACGAGAGCATGAGGAAGGGACAAGTCTAGCTAGAAAGCGATCCCTAGAAGAAATGAGCAAGGATTATGTCATATTTGGTAGACAACTATTCAAAAAAGGGAAGGACAATCAGCTATGACTATGCACGCATGAAGGAGAGTACTTACCTACATTAGAAATCGCACATGCACGTGCTACAGAGGGACATTTTTCAACAGAAAGAACTATAAAAATGATTCTCTTTGCAGGCTTGTGGTGGCCAACTCTACATATGGATGAAGACATTTATGTACGCAATTGTGAAGTATGCCAAAGAGCCAAATATCCTATCAAAAGAGATGATATGCCTCTAAGACCTATGGTTTGTGTGAGAGCCTTTTCCAAATGGGGTATTGATTTCATAGGACCTATTAACCCACCTGCCAAAGGATCACATGCTGAGTACATAATAGTGACGACATATTATTTAACTAAATGGGTAGAAGCAAAAGCAACTAGAAAGAACGATGCTCAGACCACAATTAAGTTCCTCTTTGAGAACATCTTTACATGATTTGGACTACCTATAGAGATAGTGAGTGATAGAGGAACGCACTTTATTAACGAAGTAATAGAGTCCTTGATGAATGAATTCCTATTAATCCATAAAAAATCATCCCCATATCACCCTCAAGTCAATGGTCAAGCAAAGAGTTCCAATAAAGTGTTATGTACGGTGTTGACAAAGATAGTCAATAATGGAAGGTCAAATTGGGACAAGCAATTGCATCACGCAATTAGGGCCTTCCATGTGGCTTACAAGATAGCCATTGGAACTACTCCATTTAACCTAGTTTATGGACAAAATGCAATCTTACTGATTGACTTTTTGGTACATACTTTGCGAGTAGCACAACAGTACGAGTGGACAGGACATGAGTTATGCAAGCAACTAGAGCACATTTAGAAATTGCACGAAACAACACTACAAGTAGTTGTAGGAATTTATGCAGCTAAGAGGAGATAAAAAGTGTATTACGATGCACACATCAAAGATAAAGGCTTGAGAGAAGGAGATTTAGTTGTGGTATACACATTGAAGCAACATGCCAAGAAACTGTAGAAACGTGGATATGGATCCTTACTAATTAATAGAACAGGTGTGAATAGCACCATAGATGAAGGGGTGACATGCTTTGATACCAATTGTTGGAGTTTGAGGTCTATGAAAGCATGCAAATAGCACAAGGAAGAAGAAAAAGCTTAGAGCACAACACACAAAAATGAATGTATTACCAAGAGAATTTACAAAGATAGAACTGTTAGGATTATAGATGTATATACAAGATGAGGGAAAAAAACATCCTAAAGAGGGATAAAAGTACCCCGATGGTCCTAGTGTGTTCAGACACATCCTTACCTAAATATATGAGTAATCATTTAGCTCAATTCAAATGATAGGAGATCGAGCAACAAGACATGTTGATGGCTTGATAATTATTGTTCCACAATTATTTTGAGGTTTTGAAGGAACTATTTTAGTAAGATAAGTGATTGTTTCCTCTTTGCAAAGTTTTGGTTACCTTTGAGGTTAGTATATGTAACTATCTTGACAATAAACCAAAGTTGTTTTAAGATAGTTGGTACTGATTCTCTCTAGACAAACTTGCAAAGCAATGGTGAACAAAGAATTTGGGGACAAACCTAGCAAAATGGTCTACCAAGTAACTCCAATTCCTAAAGTCATAATATAATTCTATGGATCAATGACATCATCAAGACCAAAATCTCCAAAGGATTAAAACCATACACGAACAAGGATATGTTCTAAAGATGAATCTAGGAAAGTTCAAGGATGATCGAGACAAGGATCCATTTTAGAATAAAATGAACTTAACAAAATGGGTTTTAGGATCTATCAGTCTTAGAATACTTGAACATTATGTTTCAAGAAAAGTGTAGTGATTGGTAAAAGTCCACCTAACTTGCCAAGGAATGAAAAGATAGAAGATCTTCCTATACTATTGAGCATGTTTTATAGGCACTAAGTGAACCCACTTTGCTAAGTTCATATAGTTTGCTAGGTCCTACAAATACAAATAAAGTGTTTTGTATTTGAAAAGGGTAAAAAAGATTACCTCAAGTAAAGAACATTTAGAGATTCCTCTTCTTTCTATTGAAGTAGAAGCTAAATCTAGTTTTGGGTCCTTTTAAGATTGATGTATGACCTCTATTGCATACTCCTGGAAATTTTAGATTTCTAACAAGGTACAAATTAGTGTACCAAAATGTAGAATTATAGGGAGTTGAGGTTTTGTGAGAATTCCAAACGGTAAAAAAATTAGCTAAGACCACCACTTGAAAGAGAGAGCAAGACTCCACCTATCCAAATCCACCCATATATATACATCTAGACAAAGAGGATGCATGTCATTGGGGTTGTTCAAGTGTCCACCTAAGTGTCCCTCATGTGGACACTTTCCCAAGGGCCTTCACATGCCTTCTAAAGGCTATCACATGCCTTGTAATTCAAATGAGTATCCTTCTCTCATGTACACCCCAAGGTTGCACTTAGAGAAGGTTCTCCTAAGACTAAGGTTCCCACACCTTAGGATAAATCAAAGCTAAGGTTCAAACCATTTGATTGGGTGCTCATATCAACAAAATATCCAAAGGGCAAAAGCCTAGGGTTCAACACAAGTTTTTAATCATGTTCCTAGTTTATTTCAAGGGCTAAACCAATAAAAGTATACATCATACTCTAAACTTTAGAATCCTTACATTTAACCTTTTGAAGTCATGAAAAATACAACATTCTTTCTTCCTTAAAGAATTTTCGTCCTCAAAATGATTAAAAGCATCATATGTGGAGTATTTGCCCATGTGCCATGATCTATAGACTAAACATGGCCATAGATCTCTTTAGATCTATTTCCTATAATTAGATAAGGGCTAGTTCCTTCCTCAATTTGAAAGAAAAGGAGTCAAAATCCCTACCCGCACTTCTCATCAGTCTAATTCAATGTACATGCATGCCTTGTACCTAAGGACTAATGAAGTACCTTTTATGGATCCTCAAGTTGCATAATACCCATGATAGGGAATCATCTCATATGTAATATGGAAAGTACAAAATCATATCATATATGAGTGTGAGTATGCATTTGGGAATCGTTCAAAGTTCTTATACAACTAAATGCATAGTGGGCATACAATTAAGCATGTTAATGCCCGAGGAGGGACTTTAAAGAAGAGGAGATGGAATAGTCCAATGTTTGGGCCCAATGTTTGAACTTCAATTTCCTATTATAAAAGAAGATAAGCCTCATCATGCAAGGAATTCCAATATAGAGTTAATGATCATTTGAAATGATTAGAGAGTATTTTAAGGAGAAGGAAAGTGGGAACATTAAGGATGTTGTTCCACACGTTGGAAAAGGAACGCAGTGGTATGGAACATTGGTATCTAAATACCATTCATAATTTTCTCTAATAGTGAGAGACAAAATAGAGTCAACATCTTATAGGGAACATCAAGATAATGCTTAAAGATATCATCCTTGAGATTAAGGTTTTAGGTTCATTAAGAGGGGTACCAATGTACCTCCTTGAACCAATTAGACTCACTTGGTTGTATTTACAGAACAGTAAATGGAGTGAGGTTAACATCTACCTCACAAAACGTAATCCTTTAGCCTTTTAATAAGATACATTCTTTTTAATAGAATGCATTGCCAACTTTAGATTGTGCGATAGTTGTGGAAAAGATGAGGATAAAAACTTAAGGGAGTTTTTTAGATGAAATCCAAAAGTGAAGAGCTCTCTTTAATTAAAGACTTAAAATATAAATCCTTGAATGAAAGAATATATATAAAAAAATCATCTCTAACGTCTTGGATGATGAGACAAACGGTTTAGAAATGTTCAATATCTTTTTAGCAGGATATGAGATATGATGCCTAGAAAGAGATATCTTTCTTGCAAGACTTTGGAGCTTAAAAATAAAATAAAAGTTGAATCATTTCTTTATGAACTATTTTTTATATATTCTACTAGTTGTACTATTGTATTAGGTCATCTTTGTATATTCTCTTTATGTAATAAAAGATGAAGAAGGCGATTCTTCTTCCTTGCCTCAATATAAGTGTGATCCTCTTTTTTCGTGTGAGAGATCTCTTCCTTATATCCTTTCTCTTAATAGATAGAGCACTAAAAGAGTCATTTAAGGCCCTTGATCCACCTACTATTTGCCTAAACTAAGAGAGAGGGTTGAGATAAGTATGTTCTATGAAAATTATTCAGGTTGCGGTTCTTCTTGCACCTTGTGGAGAGCAAATTTGTTGGGATGGCAAAGATGCTCAAGCACATGCATTGATAGCCTTTTCTATCAAATGTGTGATTATTCCCCACATTCACTCTTGCAAAACAACAAAGGGTGGTTGGCATACATTAACCACTTTGTACCAAGCAAAGAATGAGGCTCGTGCTGCTTACCTTCAAAAACAGTTGGAGAGTGAGCACATGAATGAAGGAGATTCCATGGAGAATTTTTTGACAAAGATCAAAGATTTGAAAGAGCACTTGATTTTTGCTACTGAAGTCTTGCGTAACAATTCACGTTTGTAGACTATTCTGAACGGTCTTCTAGATTCATATCTGAGTTTTGCTTCTACTCTTTGATTGATGATGAAAGGCAATCCAAATGCCTTAACACTTGAGGATTTAGTCTGTTTTCTATTACACAAACATTAGACTATGCAAAATAGGTCTATTATGGGTGTTGCACATGAAGCTTTCTTGGCTAGTAAGAAGGGAGAAGCTAAATGGAGCTCTTCACTAGTATGCAAAAATCTGCTAATTCTGCACGATCAAAGAAGGATGACAGACATAAGAAGAAAACAAAAAAAAGAGAAATTGTTTTGAAAACATTGTAAAGGAAATGATCATGTCATAAAGAGTTGTCCAAAAGTGGATGCTAAAGAGGCAAGGAAGAAAAAGGCTAGAATGGTTGTTGTAGACGCCTCTAGTACACCCCAAAAAAAGTGTGCTAATCTTGTATAGAATGAAGAATGGGCCTTTAACACTATTTGTAGTTATGAACCATCTTCTCATGAATAGTGTATGCCTATAGTAGACTTAGATGTTTGGTACTTTGATAGTGGGGCAACCAAACATATGACCATGCAGCATAGTTTCTTCACTTCACTCAATCCCACCCCTAAAGGGAATACTATCACATTTGCCAACAACTCATCTTATCCTATCATGGGAGTTGCTACGATCATTCTGACTACTACTGATGGTAGTTCTTTTACATTGTAGGATGCTTTAATTTGTGCCAAGAATCGAGAAGAATCTTTTATCAGTTTTATCTTGAGCCAAGATTGTCTTGGTTCTAAAATTTCTTGATGACATATGTAGAGTTGATGGTTTGTCAAATGGGGATGTCATTATTGCTTCTATATTTTATGTCGTAGGCTGTGTAAGCTCATACACTATGAAAAATCTATGAATGATTCAGCATGTGCACTACATGATTCTCAGGCTTTGTCAGATGCAAAGCTTTGGCATGCATGCTTTGGTCATTTGAATTTCGCTAGTTTGCTATGCTGGTAGAAATCTGAAATGGTGTCCTCTCTACCCAAACTTGAGGCACCTGGTAAACATGTCTGTGAAGGCTCATTATGGGAAAAATGGATTGTTCCTCATTTCAAAAAGATGATTGAGTTCGAGCTACTCAAAAATTGCAGCTTATTTAGAGTGATGTCTATGGTCCTATGCAGACACCCTCTGTCAAAAATTTTTTGGTTTTGGCTTAAAATATGTGAGCATGTAAAATGGTCACCCTCCAATATAATCAAGGGGGGGAATACATGCCTTTTGATTTTAATGCATTTCTGGCTAAATGTGGGATACAACATTAGTGTTCAGTGCCATATACACCTCAACAAAAAGGAGTTACTGAACAGAAGAACAACTCACTCATGGAGATGGCAAGGTCTATGGTCAAGATTGTTATGTGTGCAACATATGTACTTAACATGTGTCCCACTAAAGCATTGTGGTCGATCACTCCATATGAGGCTTCGCATGTTCATAAGTCTTATGTTGCTCACCCACATGTCTTTAGTTGTTTGGCATATGCATTAGTGCCTGAACAACAATGCACGAAATTGGATGATAAACTAGTGAAATGTATTTTTCTTGGGTATAGTTCTGAAAGCAAAGGCTATCATCTGTATCATCCATAGACTAAATGCATTTTGGTTAGCCATGATATTGTTTTTGTGGAAGATGCTATTCAACCATTACTTTCATATACCAAGGAGACACTTATTAGCTCCAAAGACATGTATGGTACTTTGCTACCTCTTTTATTAGGTGGACACTCTAGTGCTTGTCCTAATGAGGCAACTTCTCAGCCTTTAGAGGTTTCATGTGATGATGTAGATCATTCCATTTCTGATGCAGATTTACAGGATACACTTTTGATGATAGAGCTAATATTGAGGAAGCAAAAGCTATGTGAAATGGCTAATGCAGACTTTGCATGATATAAATTAGATACACCTATGACATATCATACTTGTTCAGCTCTCATAGTGCTTTTTTTGCATCAAGTTGCTATGTTATGGCTGCCTCTAGTCTCCGTGATGAGAATGAGCCTGTTTTGTTTGATGAAGCAAAAAGTTCTGAAAATTGGATGGCTACTATGTAATCAAAATATGATGCTATTATTAAAAATGGTACCTAGACTTCATGTGACTTTCCTCCTGGCAAGAAGGTCATTGGCACTAAGTGGCTATACAAGTTGAAGCATACGCCTGATGGAACAATTGACAGGTATAAAGCTAGGCTTGTTGCAAAGGGTTATGTTCAGGAAAGAGGCATTCATTTTGATGAGACCTTTGCTCCCACATGCCAAATGAATATTATTCATAGCATTTTTGAGCTTGCCGCTCATCATGCTTGGAGCGTACATCATTTGGACATTAAAATTGCATTTTTGAATGGTGACTTGCATAAAGAAGTGTATGTGTTTCAACCCCTGGTTTTGTGCAGAAAGGGCATGAGAAGAAAGTGTGCATGTTGTAGAAGGAATTATATGGTTTGAAGCAAGCACCACATGCTTGGTATGAAAAGATACCTGCGTACCTGATTGTACATGGTTTTGAGAACACTCCAACTGAGAGCACCTTTATATGTTTAGCATGCAAACTATGTGATTTTGATCACTATTGTCTATGTTGATGACATGCTATTCATTAGTCCTCATGAGAAGCATGTTGCTGATTTTAAGGCTGAATTGAATGCCTCATTAGAGATGTGAGATTTGGGGCATTTGCATTATTCTTTGGGCATTCAATTTGAGCAAATTGATAGTGGAATGATTTTGTGTCAAACAGAATATATTGATACATTATTGCAATGTTTTGGCCTTGAAGGCGGCAAACCTATTGCCACTCCTATGGAAATAGGTTTACGATTGAGTCTTCATGATGCAAGAGATGCATTTGATGTTGTTCTCTATTAGTAAGTTGTTGGATGCTTCATTTACTTATGCATTACTCGGCCATATATTCAGTTTGTTGTCTCACAAATGAGCAGGTTTATGCATTGCCTAGGTTTGGAGCATTGGCAGGTGGTTAAGCACATTTTTCACTTCTTGAGTGATACCCAAATACTTGGATGTTTTATCCCAAGGGGGGATCACTACCCAAAGATTTACGTGATTTTTTCTTTTACTCTGACTCGGCTGGTTGCTATGATGCTTGTGTGTCCACTAGTGGTTTTTGCTTCATTCTTGGTAGCTCATGTATATCTTGGTTGAGCAAGAAGCAGCCTACTATGGCCACTTCTAGTTGTGAGGCTGAGTATAGGGTAGCTTTCATAGCGTTTGGTGAGTGTGTGTGGCTTAGATGCCTTATGGTTGATTTGAGTGTTGGCCAATCTTCTTCCACCACCATCTTCACTGAAAGTCAGAGTGCATTGGCAATTGTGAGGACCCCTGTGTTCCATGCTCACACTAAGCACATTGAGGTGCACTATCATTATGTTAGGGAGAGGTTCTCTGCTGGAGAGATTAGTTTGGCATATGTGCCCACATTTTAGACCTTTTCACAAAGTCTCTGCCTAGGGAGAAGTTAGAAGCTTTCCACAAAGCTTTGGGTTTACTTCCTTTTGTGGATTCATTCCACATAGCTTGGCACTTCCTGATACATGAGTGCTAACTCCTTGTTTTCCGCATCACTCCAAGGGGGGATACATTGATATATTTAGGTAGTGATGTGTGTCAAGACACTAGGACCACCGGGGCACTTTTTCCCTCTCTAGGAGGTTTCTCCTCCCCCCCCCCTCCGCTTGCATATACACCTATAACACTTACGGGTCACGTATCTTTGTACATTCTATAGGTAACACATTTAGTATTTTGTGTTGTGCTCCAAGCTTCTTCTTCTTCCTTGTGTTTTTTGCGTGCTTCCACAAACCTCAAACTCCAACAACATCAACTTAAGAGTATAACAATGTGGCACATCTGAAGCCATATAAAAATATTGTTGTCTTCAACAGGGGTGTCAATCATTATTTCTATCAATTCAAGTCTTCAATCTAGTTGATTGGCATGAATAGCAGCAGGCCCATGTATAAAGCTCTCCTCATTATTGGTAATCTATTCGATGTAATGATAGACTTTCCCGCTTATAATTGGAGGGTGCCCCTCTTGAAAACCTTGTCTCCTCAAAGGCTTTGTATGACGTCTTTCCTTTTTTTAGGTTTACTTTTCACTAATTGAGCTGAAAAGCTTCTCTCCTCAAGGGCTTTGTATGATGTCTATTCGTCAATGATTGAGCTAGCTCTCTTCTCTTAGCTTTTGGAACCCTCTCTTATCTCACCTTTGATTTGATCTTTTGCACTTTCAAAAGAAAATTTAAGCATATCTTCACGGGAGGGAGAGGGATGTTTATGGTTGTGATTCGTGAAGCGACTTTATTGACTAGCAAGTAGTATGCCAAGGCGTCACATGGAATGTGCATTTTGGAGCATATTTTTAAGAGAAAGCTCGGTTAAGGGCGTCGATTTTTGAGGGGCAGCCTTTCGTGCCTTAATCAACATTCTACATGGAGAACTCGATAGGCTCAAACAAACCATGTAGAGCAAGAATATCAGACAAAAAAGTACTTTTCTGTGTGATTTTCTGCAAGTCAATGTCCAGCTCATTACACATGTACGTGTTCTAGGTTGCGCCTGCATCTTTGTACGACAATAAAGAGAAGATGGCAGATACTTAGAGTTCTTATGCATCAGCGTGCACATGAGCAGTTCTGGGTTGGGCGTTTATCTTTATTGACGAAGGTTGTTTGAGCGTGTAGTATCCCTTGTGGTAATCCCACAGGAAAATACTTGTATTATAGTCTGTAGTGTCTCAGCGTGATCTTCTTACACCTGTATGGTATCACTGGTAAGAACCGTTTCTATGTGAAGTATTCAGATGCGGTGAGAGTCATGGATTATTTCGTTTCAATTGTAGCTCGAGGATGCCTTTCTGGTAGGCATCATACTGCAATCGGTTCTCAAAACGGATGTCTATAATAAAAGTGAAATCACGGGCAGCCTTCAACATTTTTAACTAATCGGAGGCGTTCTTCTTTCTGCATATGAAGTAATTTCCGTCGAAATACAAGTAATTGGTATCACGAACGCTCATGCGGGGCTATCTTTAGGCCAGATAACTTCTAAGAAATTGGAGTTCTGCATGCGAATGCTGGCCGATTATGCGACAAATGCACTGAAAGTGTGTTTCATCGTAGACGCATCCTTGTTTAAGGACTCAGCGGTCGATGTTTTCTGTGCAGAAGGCTGCGGGGAAACAATGTTATAAAATGCAGGTTTAAACAATCCTCACTTTCTTAGCTGGAGGCACGGAAACTTCTGGTTATATTGATTTCATCACAGTATGCCAATTATCGGAAAAGACTAAATATGACATTATGGTGGATATGTCTATTTCCAACTAATGTATACAACTAATAAATTCTACATTGTTCTACGTTAACGTTTACTATTGCCATGTATATTGCACCACCTGTAACATTCATGCGTCGTTTTCTCTCCCCGCAGCGAGTATCTAATTTGCCATTGCGACATAGATGCACTTATAATGATGATAGTTATTGTGGATCCCTTTTGCTCTGACTCGAAGTTTTCGGGCAGGTTGCACTACAATGCCAGAGTTTACTTCATCCGCGCTTGAGGGGTTAACATCAATGGAAAAACCTGCACACACAGGGGAGCCAAGGTTCGACTTCACGCAGGTGGAAAATCAAGAGGATTTGGAAGAACAGATGAAATATGTATCATCAGCATCGTCTGCAAGAACAATCCACTGGCCCCAGAGCTATGAAAGGTCCATGGACCTATACTCTCGCTCTCCTCCGTTGGTCACTGTTTCCAGTCTTCTAGTGCCATCTGAGGAGAAGTTGCAACAACATAGCTCTTATCATTCGCACCGGGTTCCCAAACACAACATTGGTGATGTTAAGTTGCCACTGCTTGATGACCGAGGCTTTGATTGGAGCAAAAAGGAGCCGTATGAAGGAGCTTCAGAAGTCTATGAGCCGCAGCCAGAGTTCCAAAGTCAATACGTCGAAGATGGAGATGATAATCTCCAAAGAGGGAAGAGTCATTGATTCAGGCAATTATGAATGGAGTTAATGCACTTGCAGGTAAGTCATCCTCCGATTGGCAAAATGTTAACACTCGTTAAGATCCTTAAACGTAAATTTGCATACAAATTTCACGACAAAGAGAACATGCTTATTTTCTGCTTCCGAGATCCACTAGCTCATTTCTATCAATTCATGCATTGGAGCACATGTAAGGTTTGAATCAAGTCTGAGTATTAGTGTGTAATACTCCGTTTCGTAGAATACTGTTTCTGAACAGCAGAAAAGTTTCGTGAAATACTGTTTTGCTACTTTTAGGAGTTGCACTCTTGTCAACGCCGTATGCAGTTTCACAAGGTGGATGGATTGGCTTACGTTTCCTTCTCATCTTCGCGTCAGTCTTCTGCTACACGGGATTTCTTCTACGGGATGCTTGGATCTATTTCCATATTTAGCAGGCTACCCAGATGTAGGGCAAGCTGCTTTCGGAGGACTTGGACGTGTTCTTGTCTCTTTGTTCTTGTACTGCAAACTTTATGCAGTAGCAGTTGAGTTTCTTATTATGGAGGGCGATAACCTCACACGGTTGTTCCCCTTGCGCAGTCTTAACTTAGGAATTTTCGAGCTTTCCTCAGAGAAGCGATTTGTGATCTTCTCAGCTGCGATTATGCTTCCAACAGTTTGGCTTCGTGATCTTAGCCTTCTGTCTTACATATCTGCCGGTGGACTACTTGCCTGTGTAGCGGTAATCGTAGCTGTTGCTTGCGCGGGCACTTTCGAAGTTGGCTTCTCTAACCATGGGCGTCTAGTAAATTTCCATGGATTGCCGATTGCAGTGGGCATTTATGGATTTTGCTTCTGTGGACAGGCAGTGTTCCCAAACATATACGCATCCATGAGAAACAAAAGCAGGTTTTCACATGTAAGCTTCCTTCTGTCTCGTATAGTTGCAGATATGGCATGATTTTTCTGAAGGTCTAAAGACTGTCTGAACCTTATGATTTATTCTGTTTTCGCTGTCTAAAGGTTTTGGTTGCATGCTTCTTGATATGTGCGCTCCTCTGTGGAAGCATTGCCGTTCTCGGTTTCTTGATGTTCGGTGATGACAGCGAATCTCAAGTGACACTCAATTTGACAAGAGGAAGATTAACGAGGAACATAGCTATTGTTGCCACACTTGTCAATCCTTTTCCTAAGTATGCCTTAGCAGTTACACCGTTAGCAGCCGCTTTGGAGGAGCTACTGCCCACCGAATTGAAATCACGGATCTTCCTGATGTGGGGAACGCTAATACGTACCTTGATTGTGCTGAGCACTGTTATCATTGCCCTAGTTTTACCCTTCTTTGGATATCTGATGGCTTTGGTGGGCGCCTCCTTAAGCATCACTGTAGGAATCACCAACCACATGCTAGAGAGATGACTCACTTTTAACCTTATGCCTTTGTATATAGCTCTTGTTGGAAAATCAAGGTTATACTATGCTTGAGGTGGATTTGATCTACATCAAAGGCTATCACGTTGAAAGAATATCCGTTGGAGAGTTCTTTTTCTTATGCTAATTTATTCTATTTTTTGAGAGATTTTTGATAGCTCATTTACCGTTGTAAAAGCCTTGAGCTTTACACATGTAAAGGTAGAATTATAGAGCCAAAATCCCACGAATTTATGATGCTTAAAGTTGTATTCAATCAAGCAATCAATCACCTAAAAGTAGATCAAACTAGATCTTCACCTTTCTTAGATTGTAGGAAAGTGCATTGATTCCCTCCAATAACCATTCCCACCTTCATTTGAATTCAAAATCCACTTGTAGAAGTTGTGGAACACTCCTAGAGTCTATATAAAGACTTGGAATCACTTGTACATTACATGGAAGCAATATACATACACTTGTGATCATCATTGTCTTGCTCCTTCAATTCTCTGCATCATCTTCTTCGCCAACAGTAATCTTGCAGAGGTTGCTGCCCTCTCTCGAGAGCTTCAAATGAGTGCAAGATGGCTCATTGAAAAGTTATAAGTGTCTAGTTTATGCCTATAAATTTTCAAAGCATTTGGTTCAGCATATTGGGAGAAATCTGAGTTTTTCTGTCTCGGGGTCAATCTCTGCGTATTCCTTAAAAATAGAAAGTACCACCGGTGAATGTCGCATTCATTCCTATAGCATATTTTGCTTATTCATTATAATTTTGTGCATTCTATACACTCAATACTATGTGTATTACTCCCATAAAAGGAGTTTTTCTAATTGTAATCACGCTGGTCGCTATGGACATTTGAAGTTCATTATCTCTTCCATAGATAGTAAGTTTTTTGAGCTAGTCGACCCGCGAACCTATCTGTTTTGTATCGACTCATTCTCCTTGATGCTCCAAAGTACATAGTGCATTTCTTTGCACTTATTTCATGCCTATAAGGTCTATTTGAGTCTCAATAAGCTCAAGGACTGGTCTTGTGCCGGTTGGTTCGACCAAACTTTGTCGCTTCGAAACACACTTTCTACCTTCTACAAGCTTCTCCAAGTTCTTTCAGTGGTATCAGAGCTAGATCAAGATGGGTGACGGCTTCCCTCAATGATCGAGAAGCTTGATTGACACAACTATGCGGCTTCGCAAATGAGAATGGAGGCCTATTTGCAAGGTAGAAATCTTTATGGAATTGTAGCAAGTGATGAAGCTATGCCTATTCTGAGATCCAAAGGAGGACCTACACAAGAGGAGAGAGATAAGCTCACGCTTTGGTGTGCAAGGGATGCTCAAGCAAGGTCGTACATACTAAACTCTATCTCTCATTTTCTATTACCACATATTAGAGGATGCGGGACATCTCAAGAGACTTGGGATGCCCTCGAGACTTTCTTTTCTGCTAGTACCAAAGCAAGAAAGAATCATCTTTGGAACGAGTTCAACTAAATGAAGAAGACACCTAAACAAACCATCACAGAGTTTGTTACCAAGGTCAAGGAGGTTACGGATCAGTTAGCATCCATTGGAGAGCTGATTGAGGAAGAGGTCATCATGAGAAAAATTCTCAACGTCATTCGAAGTGACAAGCAATGGAAATCCTTCACGATGGCTTATGATCTCATCATGGATGTGCAAACTCCAGACTTCAACATCTTTCTTAGACAACTCTTCAATCAAGAAGTCAACAATAGCATAAAGGAATGTAACTCTTATCATGGTAATTCAACTAGTGCTCTATATACAGATAAGAAGGATAAGAAGTAGAAAGGCAAGAAGAAGGAAGAAGATGAAGAAGAGACTTCTCAAGCCAACTTTGCAAGCAAGAACAAGTGGAAAGGGAAGAAGGACCAAATCAAGACAAATCCAAAGATCAGAATGTTCAACCTTGTGCCATATGCGATAAGACCAACCACACCACTCAGAATTACTGGTTCAATGGGAAGACCCAGAAAGGAAGTGGAAGAGATGGATATGGCAGCAACAGAGGCAGAGGTGGACACAACTTCAACAATAACAATAGAAGTTATAATAGAAGGGACTACAACAATTATTTAGAAGATCAACCATATGAAGACTCATTGCTTCTTATGAATCTAAGCCACAAAGAAGGTAAAGAAGATGATCATTTGTTCTACATAGATTCAGGATATTCGAATCATGTTGCATGCAACATTGCTCTTCTATCTGATTTGGAAAGTCCAAAGCATAGATATGAAGTGCAAACAAGGGAGGACACGAAGCACAATGTGGAGAAGATTGGTAATGTCAAAGCTTCCAATAGCAGGACAAACATTCTGAGTAAGGTTCTCTATGTACTCACTATCACTAAAAACCTAATAAGTGTAGGTCAAATAGTTGAAAAAGGCTTGCAAGTTAGGTTCACCCAACATGGAGCTTTTGTGGAAGATCCATGTCAAGGCTTCAAAAAGATAGCCTGAGGTGAGAAGCATGGTAGGCTCTTTACTTTTGAAGTAGGAGAAACCACGAACATAGCTCTATTCAATTTTGGGTCTCAAACCCTAAGTGAGCTTGAAGTGTGGCACAAGAGACTTGCTCATGTGAATGAAAGAACCTTGAAAGGATATATGCAGGGATCAAAGTGTTCTAGGACTGCTGAACATATCAAAGCAACACATGATCAACAGGTGTTATGCATGTCAGATTGGGAAGGCACAAAGATAACCATTCAACCACAAAGGCTGCATCCACAGCAACTTATTGGACTTAGGACATACAGATGTATGGGGACCAAGTCAAGAACCATCATTAGTAAGATCAAGGTATTATGTCTCAATTATTGACGACCATAGTAGATGGACTGTTCTATACTTTATCAAGAGTAAGAATGAGTGTTTGATTGCTTCAAGAAGTATCTTGCACATGTGGAGAATCATACAGGTAGATCACTAAAGAAGCTCATATCTGATGGAGGGGGAGAGTACTTCCCCAAAGATTTTGATGAGTTCTTGCAGGACAAAGGTATCAAAAGAGAAGTGACTACTAGGTACTCTCCTCAACTAAATCGAATTGTAGAGAGGAGAAACAAGACATTGGTTGGATCAGCCCGAACAATGCTTGAAGAGTAGAAGTTGCCACATTATCTATGGGCAGAACCTATTTCAACTGTTGTATACCTTGTCAATAGACTACCATCCAAATCAGTTCAAGGTATGACTCTTTATGAAGCATGGCATGGAAGAAAACCTAGTCTTGGACATTGCAAGGTTTTTGGTTGTTTAGCTTATGTTCATGTACCATCACAAATAAGAGGTAAGCTAGATGAAAGGGAAACAAAGGCAGTGCTTATTGGATATGATTCAACTCAGATGGGTTACAGGTTCTTCAATCCTTCAACCAAGCAATTCACTATAAGTAGAGATGTTGTATTTGAAGAACACAGGTCTTGGTATGATGAAGACAAACAAAAGGTAACACTACCATATGATCTTGATTCTGACTCTCATCAATTAGGAAGCAAGCATGATACACAGGTCCAGGATCCAAGAAGTGATACAGATGATGACCAAGATGAAAGAGAAAAGGATTACAAGCTATGGAAGTCAAGGGGCAAAGCAAAGATACAAGAGGTTGGAGAATGCTCAAAACAAGCACCTAGAAGATCAGTTATGTAGCTGCTGCAAGGAATTGGAGACTCCTCCAACTTGATGTGAAAAATGCATTCTTAAATGGTTGGATAAGTGAAGAGGTGTACATGTCACAAACACCAGGTTTTGAAATCCTAATCATCCATCTTATGTTTGCAGTCTTCAGAAAGCATTGTGTGGATTGAAACAAGCTCCAAGAGCTTGGAATTACAGGTTGGTTACATATCTTCAAGATCAAGGGTTCAAAGCTAGCAGCTTAGATCCTTCTCTATTCATAAAAAGAGATCATAATGAGGTTATCTATCTATGTGTATATGTGGATGATATTATTGTGACATGTGATGATCTAAATGGCATTCAAAGGATCAAGAGACATATGCAAGAGGAGTTCAAAATCAGTGACCTAGGTGAGCTCACATATTTCCTAGGTATGTAGGTGATATATACAGATGAAGGAATGTATTTGACTCAGAGAAGATACATTCAGGATCTTCTGAATCTCAAGTTCAAAATGGATAACACTAAACCTACAGGTACATCTTTGGAGATGAATCATAAACTAAGTGTTTATGAAGGTGAGAAAATTGAAGACATTAAAGAGTATCAAAGCTTAGTAGGTAGCTTGATATATGCTACTCATACAAGGGCAGACATCTCATATAGTGTGGGAGTGCTTAGTCAGTTCATGCACTTACCAAGAAGACCACACATGGATGCGGTTAAGAGAGTACTTAAGTATCTCAAAGGTACAATCAACGAAGGTATATTCTATACTTACTCTTCAGATTTTGATATCCAAATCTACTCAGATGCAGATTGGATAGGAGCTAAGGATGACAAAAAAAGTACATCTGGTTACTTAGCATTTGCAGGTTCGAAGCTAGTGTCATGGAGTTCCAAGAAGCAACTAATAGTTGCTTTATCCTCAACTCAAGATGAGTATAGAGGCTTGACCACATCAACTCAAGAGGCAATATGGTTAAAAGCATTGTATACAGATTTGGGACTTCTGAGTTTCAAACCTCACATATTTGGAGATAGTGTAAGTTCCATGCATCTAGCGGCAAATCCTATTTTCCATGCGAGAACCAAGCACATAGAGGTCCATTACCACTTCATCAGAGAGAAGCTCATGGCAAAGGAGATTGACATTTCTTTTATTCCAACTGAAAAGCAAGTAGCAGATATGATGACGAAGGCACTTGATGGAGTAAAGCTTTGTAGATTCAAAGCTATGTCAGGTATTCAACCTATCAGAGAATGAAGGCTCAAGCATACTTTAGCTTGAGGGGGAGCTGTTGGAACATCAAGCTTACACTATGCTTGAGGTGGATTTGATCTACATCAAAGGCTATCACATCGAAAGAATATCGGTTGGAGAGTTCTTTTTCTTATGCTCATTTATTGTATGTTTTGAGAGCTCTTTGATGGCTCATTTACCGTTGTAAAAGCCTTGAGCTTTACACATGTAAAGGTAGAAATATAGAGCCAAAATCCCACGAATTTTTAGTGGTTGAAGTTGCATTCAATCAAGCAATCAATCAACTAAAAGTAGGTCAAACTAGATCTTTACTTTTCCTAGATTGTAGGAAAGTGAATTGATTCCCTCCAACAACCATTCCCACCTTGATTTGAATTCAAACTCCACTTTTAGAAGTCGTGGAACACTCCTAAAGTCTATATAAAGACTTGGAATCACTTGTATATTACATGGAAGCAATATACATACACTTGTGATCATCATTGTCTTGCTCCTTCAATTCTCTGCATCATCTTCTTCGCCAACAGTAATCTTGCAGAGGCTGCTGCTCTCTCTCCACAGCTCCAAATTGAGTGAAACATGGCTGATTGGAAAGATATAAGAGTTTAGTTTATGCCTATAAATTTGCAAAGCATTTGGTTCAGCATATTGGGAGAAATCGGAGTTTTTCTGTCTCGGGATCAATCTCTATATATTCCTGAAAAATAGGAAGTACCACCGGTGAATGTCGCATTCATTCCTATAGCATATTTTGCTTATTCCTTATACTTTTGTGCATTCCATACACTCAACCCTATGTGTATTACGCCCATAAAAGTATTTTTTCTAATTTTAATCACGCTGGTCACTATGGACATTTGAAGTTCATTGTCTCTTCCATAGATAGTAAGTTTTTTTAGCTAGTCGACCCGCGAACCTATCTGTTTTGTATCGACTCATTCTCCTTGATGCTCCAAAGTACATAGTGCATTTCTTTGCACTTATTGCATGCCTATAAGGTCTATTTGAGTCTCCATAAGCTCAAGGGCTGGTCTTGTGCCAGTTGGCTTGACCAAACTTCGTCGCTTCGAAACGCACTTTTCTACCTTCTACAAGCTTCTCGAAGTTCTTTCAGCTCTCTCCAAGGATTGCCCTCTTTGACAGGTTGATACTATCCATCCAAGTGTTGATCGTATAACAACATGTGCATCAAGTTTCCTATTTAACCAGAGTTGACTCAAATAGATGGTTCTAAGAGGCTTTAGACTCGTGGAAAAAAAACCCTCACGACTCTAATAGAAATAGAATGAAAGAACTTCTCCTTATAATCCATTTTTCTTAATCACTAGGCCAAGCTACTTCCTTTTAAAAGAGCACATGAACATATGCTTAAGTCTAATCTCGAAACTTAAATCCTACATGAAAATGACCAAACCATATCAGATTCGAGATCTATTTGAACTACTCGAGCATACATGCTGTAACATTATTTTATAACGTTTGTTCCTCCCATTGAAAAATATTTCCATCCTTGAAAATAAAGCTATATAAGAACTATATGCATATTCGCGAGTCTCATATTCTAGTCCAGAAGAACATGTTTCATATATGCTTGGATTTACCTGAAATCAATAGAGGGGAATCCACTATCTAATTATTTCCCAATTGACTCCAAACATTATTTGGCTTTGCAATTGAAAAGTTAAATCTAGTGCAAAGTAGGGAATTGATATTAAGGGTGGATATGAAAACATCCCCAATTCACTATTTGCATTATGTGCTATCTAGACACCAATATGTGAAATCAATTGATTCAAGACATTGTTCCATTATTGGGCATCACTAATGCATGGACTTGGCAACTATGGTAGGATTTCCATCCCCATCAACAGATTTTCTATTTATTTATATTTATTTTGAATATCAAACTAGAAGTTTGATTGACCCAAGTACCTAACTTAGATGTTTGTACTATGGTTCACTTTTAATCAACATTTGCTTTGATTTATTATCCTACTAGAGAATTACTTTGTCCAATTGTTCTTGAAAGTGATGGATAGAATTTATACACTCTTCAAATTCAACAATGCCAATTCAAAATGAACTTTGTTTGACTTAGGAGATTTTTCTAAAAGACATAGCTTAATCTCTTGGGGATTCTCAATCTTAGAGAAATTTCTTAACCATTTCTCTTCAAGATTGTTCAAAAACCTTGCAGAGAAACATGAAATCTTACTTTATGCATTGGAGTTGTGCTACTAAACTTGAGGAAAACTTAGATGAATGATCATCTTTAAACATTGAATGGATTCTACATAAAATATTTATCTAGTATGATTAATTTAATTACCTATTCCAATGGACTATCTCCAATCTTTACTAAAAGGATTCAAATAATTTATTTGAGTCATTTGAAGAAATTTGAAAAGCCGAAATGAAGAAACCAAAACTTTGTGTAACCAAATTAAACTTCTAAGATACTTCATTTGATTTGATTCAAACTCTATATGACTCAAGACTTTAACTTTTAAGAGATCTTTCTTAACAAAGTACGAAAACATTTTATCTATCTTTAAGAGAAGTAAACTTGATGATCAAAAAGATTCTTAGACTAAAACTAAACGTCACCCAACCACTAGACACTAATATGGGATCTTACATCAGTGTTTCGAGCCATCAAAATTTATTGATGACGTTTCTTCTTTTACTCAAATCTTTTATTTTTCATCTAGGATATAATTAATATTCCTAAAAGACTCCTTTCTTCAACTACAATTCTTATGATTCATCTAATTAAACTGTGAGCTGGGTGCTTTCAAACTATCTTAGTCAGTATAACCTTGGTGAAAAGATCTTTATCTTTGATTCTAGAGTTAATTTAAAACTTTCACTTAGTGAAGCTTCATAAGATTCATTTTCCTTTCGAATAAGAGATTAAAATTCTCCTTCATTTCTTTATCCTTTTTCTTAGTATACTTACATCGACTATATGTACATTCCCAAGAAAGGTATAATTTGATTGATGCTTTCTATGAATGTTGAGTTAGCATTCCACTTTCTCACACAAATCGATAAATTTCTCCAATCCCAAAAATAAAAATCATTTTTTTGGTCTTTTTTGTATCTTTTGAATACTCCCTTGATAATTTCTAATGATCCTTTATTTAACCCTTGTTGATGCTGATTTTGAGAGTAACAATTAAGGTGTTATAATCTATTATATGCTTACTAGTTTCTTCAAGTGAAAATTTTCATCTTTATCTAATTTGAATCCATTTTGTGCATCTATTTTCAATAATGTAACTCCTTTCAAAGAACATTTATGCCTAAAATATAGGGTATCTCTACATCCTTATTTACCTCTTAATCTTTTCTTGGATAAATCCCTTTTGAAAATTCAATCCTACTTAGAATTATGATTTAAGAGGTAAGTTGGTTTGTATCTCATGAGTCCTTCATGAGCCTATTGATAGTTATTTGGAAAAAGATCTAGTAATTCCAATCATAGCTTTTGGTGTGTGTAGAAGTGCAAGAGCCACATGAGGAGCACACACAAGGAGAACAAACACAACAAGACAAATAGAGAAGATAGGATGACTAGAATAGCTCACTCTATTGATGACTATCAAAACTAAAGTAAGAGCTTAATAATATCCTTAGGTACAAACTACCACCACATGTGACTGAATCATGTATGTGGTAACACGGGAAAAAACCCTCTAGGTAGCACTAGAGTAAAAAGTGCCCATGTATAGGGAGAAAGTTCACATCAAAGCTATGCAAGGAACACATAAGTGTAACAAACCCTCCTAAGTTGAACGATGTGAGCACATACAAGGAATGATAGATCATCTTCCACTAGGCAATAAGCCTAAAGCTTTGCAAAAATCTTCAAACTTTTCGTGTGGAAGAGTTTTGTGAATATTTCTACTATATTATCTTGTGTAGCCACATATACCAAATCAATATCTATTGCATGAAGGTGCTCTCTCACATAGTGATAATGCATTTTAATATGTTTGGTCCATGCATGAAACACCAGGTTTCATGCAATAACCAATGCACTATGAATATCGGTGAGAATATGCCTAGAAGCATCAATCTTTATGCAAAGATCCATCGATAGGCATCTCAATCATATACACTTCACTGTAGTTGTGAAAACTACTGTGTACTCAGCATCGAAACTCAATGTTGCCACTATAGGTTGCTTGTTGATCAACCAAGATATGCATGAATCTCCAAGGAAAAAGCAATTATCACTAGTGGACATGCAAGTATCATAACAACCAACCCAATCAATATAAGTAAAAGCATGCAAGCATGGAAGAATACATCTGTCGTAAAAGAGGCCCAAACTCAAAATGGCCTTGAGATATTTAAACACATGTTTCACCCCTTGTCAATGCTTAGTGCCAGGGCTATACATGAATCAACTCAATTGGAAAACTACATATCGTATATCCAACCTTGTGTTGCATGCATATAAAAGACATCTCACAGCTTGCTCATAAAGAGAAGTTTCAAATGCACCACTAGAATCCTCAAGTGAGAACCTTAATCGAGTCTCCACTTGTATGGAAATTGACTTGAAATCCTCAAAGTCGTAATGTTAAAGTATTTTTTCAACATAATTTGCTTGATGCATAACAATTCCCCCCTCAACAGTTACAAATTGGATGCCAAGATAGTAGCTCAAAAGACTAAGATAAGTGCATCAAAAGTTTTTTGCCAATTTTCGATAACAATGTCAAGTTTTGCATCACATGACATATTCAATAGTATGTCATCAATATAAAGAACAAGCACTGTAAGATTAGGCCCATCTTTGTGTACATAGAGCATGCTTCAATCGGAATACATGTAAAGCCAAGGGCAATCAAGTGCTTATGGATTTTGTCATACCATGGAGGTGGAGCTTTGATTAGACAATACACGATTTTATGCAAGCGACAAACCATATGACCTTTCCCTTTCATGGAAAATCTAGGAGATTGCTTCACATAGACCTCTTCTTGCAAATCACCATTCAAGAAAGCTCTTTTTATGTCTAACTAATGTAGTTTCCAACCTCGTTGGGTAGCAAATGCAACCGTAGTATGAATGGTAGTAATGTGTGAAGTAGGTGCAAACATTTCCTCATATTCAATGCCATATTGTTGCACATATACTTTGGCAACTAATCTAGATTTGTAACGATCAATGCTACCGTTTGAATTTCTTTTAATCTTGTAAACCCAATTTGTAGCAATGTCATTTTTCCCCTTTGGTAATGCACATAACTCGCAAGTACCATTCCTATGTATGGAATCCATTTTTGATTGCATATCACCCATCCAATGTGTATCATCACATGCATCTTCAAAAGTAAGTGTCTCTTCATTACATGCTATTGCAATAAGAGGATAATCCATAAAATTACTTAATTCATGGTGAGAGCTTGATCTTATTCTACCAAGTAAAGGTACGCTCAATCTGCTATCCTCCAAAGTTTTGCTTCAACTAGTTTGCCTTAGTTTGTGCACTCTTGATAGACATGCGTTCATTATGCAATGCATCATCAACATGTATATCATGCGTTGATTGAATTTCATGCTTGTCTTCAACCATGTTTTGTCATAAATATTCATCCATATGTGGTTGGAAGTTTCTAGTAATTTTGACCATTTTTTTACTGAAATGGTTTAACCATGATTGACTAGAAATTGTCTACATTTTCAGCTCTATTTTGTTGGAGATTTTGAGCCCTTTGAGCCTCATTTGGTCATAATCAAGCACACCACTTTGGAATAAAGGCATAAGTTTATCAAACCCATCTTGTGAGCTAAATATTGGTCATAGTCAAGCGCATCACTTTGGAATAAAGGCATAAGTGTATCAAACCCATCTTGTGAGCTAAATATTGGTTGTTGTTTGCATCCAAGTAGAGGGAAAATACAATTTTCAACAAATACCACATCTTTGTTTATCAATGGTTGTTTCTTACATGGTCATAGTCAAGTGCACCACTTTGGAATAAAGGCATCAGTGTATCAAACCCATCTTGTGAGCTAAATATTGGTCGTTTTTTGCATGCAAGTAGAGGGAAAACTGAATTTTTAGCAATAAAACATCCATGTTTATCAATGGATGGTACAAATGATATTCCTTACTTTCAGCACTATAACCGACAAATATACATTTCTTTGCCTTGCCATCAAGTTTGTGATGTTTTTGTGATGACACAAGAGCATAGGCCAAACAACCAAACATGCAAATATGACTAATCATAGGTTTATGTCCATTTCAAGCCTCATAAGAAGTGATGAGTCTCAATGCTTTTATAGGGTAGCCATTCAACACATAGTTTGCATCCATGTTTGCTTCCATACAAATATTGTCAGGAAGATGCTTTCCTTTAACCATACATCATGTCATTTCAAAGAGTTTTCTATTTTTACATTCCGCAATACCATGTTTTTGAGGTGTATATGTGACCATACATTAGTGTGAGATTCCTCTTTCACAAAAAAAAGCATTGAACTCATGTGACATGTATTCAGCACCGGGATTAGTGCATAGAGTCAAAAGCTTGTTTGAAGAAAAATTCTCAAACCATAGCTAAAAATGCTTTCAAGCAAGAAAATATCTCATTCTTTGGTTCATACGATACACACATGTACAACAAGCATCATCATCAATGAAAGTAACAAAATAAACATGGTTCCCAAAAAATGGAAGCTTGATGTGACTACATACCTCATCGTGTGTGTATGAACCTCTTTTGGATAAGAAGAAAGATGCATTTTTCTAGGAATGCAACCTTCATATGCATTCTTTTCAATGGACAGAGCTATTTGCAAACCAATAACCATGTACTTCTTTTGCAATTAAAGCAAACTATTAAAGTTCAAGTTACCAAAACAGGCATGCCAAAGCTCGATTTCAGCCATGAAAGAAGTAGGAGCAACAAAAGCATTTGTGGTAGCCCTCTTATATGTATTGATGCAATAAAGAACAATGCATAATGAACTAGACATCAAGAACATTTCATCATTGTTGAAATTATGAACCATACACTTATCATCAACAAAGTCTACATGAAGTCTAGCTTTGGAAATGAAAGGAACTGAAATTAAGCTCTTCTTTATACTAGGCACATACAATGCATTTTTCAAGAGAATCACACCTCCATTTGCAACTGAAAGATCAAATTTTCCTACTCCAATGATAGGATAAGAGCCATTTCTTGCACATAGCACATGTCCTCCTTTGGGTGCATCTTTCTGGGATGCAAAAACCTTTTGCATGAGGTTATGAGCTTTGAAGCACCACTATCAAAGAACTAACCTGAATCAGCCTCATTGACAACCATACATTTAGAATGCAATGATGGATCATAATAAAATGTAACAACACATGCCTAAAAATATAGAGCCATGTTGGATTCATCATTCTTTGCATTTGAATAATTTTCAATAAAAGACATGCTGGACACCTCTTCCTTCTCTATACGCTTAGCAAGCTTTCTACATTCATCAATATTATGACCATCCTTTTGGTCTTATTTGCATGTCTTCTTCATTTGATTCAGCATCATTAGAGGAATGAGTGGAAGAGGAAGGTTAATGCTTTGGTTTTGATGAACCCAAAGCTGAACCATACTTGCATTTCCCCTTTTGTGAGAAAGCAAGTGCTTGTGTTCCCTCAATCAAACCATGCCAACTCACTCTAAATTGTTTTTCTTGCAAATGAAGAGACACAACTGCATCAAATGCATACATATTCGGATTCACTATTGCAACCAAATGGAGTGTAGTGGCAAAGCTCTGAAAAGATTCTAGTAATCCGTTCAACAATGTAGAGATGAGTGATGCATCTAGAATAATCTCATCTATGTTTGGGAATTGCTCTTTGAAGTCCTTGAGGTGTGTCACATGCACATCCATAGACTCTTTTTAAGCGATACATACATCCTCAAGTTGCTTTCTCAAGTATGCAACACGTGCGTCATTACCCATGACATACAAAAAGCAAGAATATCCCATGTTTGTCTTGATCGAGAATATGACCATATGTGTGGAACTATATGACGCTTCACAAAAAGCACAATCAATGCATTAGCTTGAGGATCTCGTCGATCCCATCTAAGTTGCTCTTGTGTATGTGGAAAAGGAGTAACCATTGTACTTGAACAAGAAGCTCGATCTCTAATAGTAGACTATGAAGTAGAAGAACTTGTGGGTCTCTAATCTATATCTACCACTATGTTCCATAGTTTTTTCGTAACTAGAACATGTTTCATCATGTAAGTCCACATTGGATAAATGGTCCCATCATGCTTATCTTCAGCGTGAAGCATGCCAAAAAAGTCATTGATGTTTGGCATTTCACTAAAGAACAAGAATGTGACAAGATCTTTACTTCAATGAAAGCTCAAATAAATGTTGAAATTTCAACTCAGAATTTATCATTATAATGGCAATTCTGACTACACAAATAGCTTGGAAATGGGGATAAACGCCTAGTGCACCTCGTAGAAATGCTTCTTAACTATTCAAAATTATTGTTTTGTACACCCAAGTTGATTTGGACTATTAAAAGTGCATGCATGCCAGGACTTGAAAAATGAAAGCTTGAGAAGGAGCTGAACCTTTTCTGATGCCAATACTAGTTGTGTCTAGAAGTGCAAGAGACACATGAGAAGCACGCACAAGGAGCAAAAAAGCATGAAGACATAGAAAGAAGATGGATATCTCGAATAGCTCTCTCTATCGACAATGAAAAGAACTAAAGTAAGAGCTAAATAATATCCATAACTACAAAGTACCAACACATATGAGTGAATCATGTATGTGATAACAAGGGGAAAAACCCTTTAGCTAGCAGTAGAGTAAAAAGTGTGCATGTATAGGGAAATGTTCACATCACAGTTGCTCAAGGAACACATAAGTGTAACATTAGCTACTAGGAAAAGATTTTCCAAGTCTCAAATTTTGTTCAACAAGGAAAAAAGAGTTAGTATTTATATTAATGATCTCTTTAGTTGTCTACAAAATACATTGGCTTACCCTATAGATTTCTGAGAGACCTTCCCCTTCACTCAAGCATAAGCATCAAGTAATTCCTTTTAGATTCCAAATCTATGAATCTTTCTAAGGTTGATACATCATTGGGTTATACCACACTTGGGAAGTACTTGTTGTCCAACTAACTTGAAGAAATCTTTTCTTTCCTAGTGGTATAAAATATTCTATTCTTCAAGTACTTGAGCTTTGACTATTGCTAAGTAATCAAGAGCATGAGAAAAGATCTTATCTCTAACTTCTTTGGCTTTCTTGAATGATACTTTGAAGGTTTTCTAACCTTTTTTGGAAAAGACTCTTAGGCTCATTGATTAATATCCTTTGTGTTCAATGGAAGAATGAATACAATCTTCAGATATGGTTTCCTATAGCATTATGAAAGTTTAGAACTATACTCTTATCTATCTTATGAGTTATAATTATTTCTTTTCGTCCTTTCTTGAGGTTGAAAGAAGGGTTATTTTCATTGACCAATCCATCCATCCTTCTTGTATATTTTAAACATCTTCTTGAGATAAATTTGATAAATCGCTCAAAGTATATTCAAATAACAAGATTCATGCTTCACCCATATATGGTGCATATGAAACAATGTACAAAAGTCCTCCATGAACAAAAATTCTCCTTTTATAGCAATCATATCCATATGTGCCTTGAATTCGTATGAATATGTATATAATTATTAAGAAAATTGAATCTATACTTGCCTTTGATCATTCAAGGAATGTTCTTTGGATTTCTTATGGATAATAGTCCTCCTAAACCTAACTCAAACTTTGAATTGGTGGATGTTTCCTTAAGCATGATAATAGCTCAATGCTTTCTTACTCTAGTTCGGTGCACCTTTCTCAAGACAAATCATATTTGAGCATCTTCATCCTATCCAAATATAAAGTACTTTGGATTTTAGAATACCTTATGTTGAGCTAGTCAAAGTTGTGCCTTGGAAAAATAGTGTAGAGGTGGTGCAAAAGTGGCCAAAGATATAGTTAAAATGGTGCATAGGTGGTGCATAAATGGCCATGGATATTGGTGTACAGATAGTGCACAAATAGTTTCTCATAATGTTCTTTCAAGAACATTGAATGTAAGTTGCAAAAAGGTCTTTTTAAAGGGTTTTTGAGGTTTTTTAAATGTTATGCAAGGTCCATGTGAACCTTTCCTTATGTGCACATTTTCTAGAAGTAAAGATCAAAAGTGGAAACGATAAGAAGTGGACATGGTACACAAGAGTTCATATGTGGCATCCCATTTGAATTTTTGATTTCCATAAAGCCACGAGAAGAAAAAATAAGGAGTATTTGCTCTTTAAATGAAGAGGTTCTTCGGAAATCAAAGTGACCACCAAGATAGACAAGTAGCTGAAGTGATGTACATAAGAGGAATCAACACACACAAAGGTCATTATTCTTGGAGATAGACTAAGGAGCAAGAACATACTCTACACTAAGAGAGCAAGAGAGAGCAAGACATACTAGAATAGTGCATGTGGAGAGAGGCAAAGTGTGCAAAGAGAGAGATAGTGTGCAAAGGAGGTGACAAAGCATGCAGAGAGAGTGCATAGAGAGAAACCAAGAGAGAAAATAATGTGTAATAAAGTATCATCAAGGAGGTGTTGCACGTTGAAAGAGAAGTGACCAATTCTTCAATACTATTGGAAGCTTGAGTGCAAGGAGTGCACAAGGGCAAGCTAATCGACAAGGTGGAGGACCATCACAGAGGAGGTTGATTGCACAAGTGTGATATTTTGTATAGTTGTGTGTGTGTGTTTTTGGTTTAATTGCTGAGCACATAGAACATTTTGTATTATTCTTGATAGAGCACTTGTAATCTTTTATTTTATTCAAGACACACAAGTTTCCAATGCAATTGCCTTTCTTATTCTTCTCCATTCTTATCCTACAAACACGCAAGAAACTTTCAGTTAAAGAATCACCCAACAAAATTTGGCACGCACATTGGGACAAGGCAGTTTGAGCATAGGAGAATCACTATTACAAATTGAAGACGTAGCTTCCCCTTTTCCTTGGAACTCATCTTAGTCTAAGCTCTCTCCAAGGGATTTCTCTCTTTGAAAGGTTGATACTATCCATCCAAGTGTTGGCCATGTAACTACATTTGCATCAAGTTTCCTATTTAACCAGAGTTAACTCAAATGCATGTTTCTAAGAGGCTTTAGAGCTCATGGAAAAAAAACCATCACCAAACCATGTCAGATTTGAGATCTATTGAACTATTCCTGCACCCATGATATAACATTATTTTATAACATTTCTTCCTCCCATTGGAAAATATTCCCATCATTGAAAATAAAGCTATATAAGAACTATATGCATATTTGCGAGTCTCATATTCTAGTCCAAAAGAAAATGTTTCATAGATGCTTGGATTGACTTGAAATTAATAGAGGGGAATCCACAATCTAATTCTTTCCCAAATGATTCAAAACACTATTTCACCTTTGCAATTCAAAGGTTAAATCTAGTGTAAAGTAGGGAATGAATTTTAAGGGTGGATATGAAAACACCCCCAATTTACTATTTCCATTATGTGCTATTTAGGCACTAATATGTGAAATCGGTTGGTTCAAGACCTTGTTCCATTACTGGGCATCACTAATGCATGGACCTATCAACTATGGTAGGATTTCCATCCCCATCAAGACTTTAACACTTTCTATTTATTTATATTTATTTTGAATATCTAACTTAGGTAGTTGTAGTATGGTTCTTTTTTAATCATAATTTGTTTTAATTTATTATCCTACTCGAGAATTACTTCGTCCAACTGTTCTTGAAAGTGATGGATAGAATGTATACACTCTTCAACTTGAACAATGCCAATTCAAAATGAACTTTGTTTGACTTAGGACATTTTTCTCAAAGACATATCCTAATCTCTTAGGGATTCTCGATCTTATGACAAAGTCCTTACGAAATTTCTCTTCAAGCTTGTTTAAGACTATGAAATCTTACTTTATTCATTGGAGTTGAGCTACTAAACTCAAGGAAAACTTAGATGAACGAGCATCTTTATTTGAGTCATTTGAGAAATTTTTGAAAAGTGGGAAGGAAGAACCAAAAACTTTGTGTAACCAAATTAAACCTCTAAGATACTTCATCTGATTTGATTCAAACTCTACATGACTCAAGACTTTAACTTTTAAGAGATGTTTCTTAACAAAGCACGAAAGCATTTTGTCTATCCTTAAGAGAAGTAAACATGATTATCAAAAAGATACTTGAACTAAAACTAAACATCATCCAACCACTAGAAACTAATATGGGATCTTACATCGGTGTTTGGAGCCATCAAAATGTATTGATGGTGTTTCTTCTTTTTCAAATCTTTTATGTTCAACCAAGAAATAATTAATATTCCTAATTACTCCTTTCTTGATCTAAAATCCTTATGCTTCATCTAATTACACTATGAGCTTGGTGCTTCCAAACTATCTTAGTTAGTATAACCTTGATGAAAAGATCTTTATATTTGAATCTAGAATTGATTCAAAACTTTAACTTAGTGAAGCTTCATAGGATTCACTTTTTTCTTGAATAGGAGATTAAAATTCTCCTTCATTTCTTTATCCTTTTTCTTAGTATACTTACATCGACTATATGTACATTCCTAAGAAAAGGATAACTTGATTGATGCTTTCTATGAATGTTGAGTTAGTGTTCCTTTGTCCCACACAAATGAATAAATTTCTCTGATTGCAAATATAAAAATCATGTTTGTGTCCTTTTTTTTTGTATCTTTTGAATACCCCCTTGATTAATTCTAATGATCCTTTATTTAACCCCTCGTGCCGATTTTGAGAGTAACGATTAAGGTGTTATAATCTATTAGATGGTTACTAGTTTCTTCAAACTTGTATTTATATCTTTATCTAATTTGGATCCATTTTGTGCATCTATTTTAAATAATGTAACTCCTTGCAAAGAATATTTATGCCTAAAATCTAGTGTATCTCTAGATCCTTATTTGCCTCTTAATCTTTTCTTGGATCAATCCCTTTTGAAAATTCAATCCTACTTAGGATTATGCTTTAAGAGGTAAGTCATTTTGTATCTCATGAGTCCTTCATGAGCGTATTGCTAGTTCTTTGGAAAAAGATCTATTGTTTCTAATCATAGGTTTTGGGTGTGTGTAGAAGTGGAAGAGACAATTAACAAGCACACACAAGGAGAACAAACGTCCCAGCAAGACAAACATAGAAGAGAGGATGGCTAGAATAGCGCACTCTATTGTTGATTATCAAAAATAAAGTAATATCCTAATAATATCCCTAGGTACAAAGTAACAACACATGTGAGTGAATCATGTATGTGGTAACATGTGGAAAAAACCTATAGGTAGTGCTAGAGTAAAAAGTGCCATGTATAGGGAAAAGGTTCACGTCAAAGGTACTCTAGGAACACATAAGTGTAACAAATCCCCTCGGCTAAAGGATGTGAACTCATACAAGGAATGAGAGATCATCCCCCACTAGGCAATAAGCCTAAAGCTTTGCAAAAAGCTTCAAACTTTTTGTGTGGAAGAGTGTTGGTGAATATGTCTACCACCTTATCTTGTGTAGGGACATATACCAAATCAATATCTTTTGCATTAAGGTGCTCTCTTAGATAGTGATAATTCATTTCAACATGTTTGGGCAATGCATGAAACACTAGGTTTCATGCAGCATCCAATGCACTATGAATATTAGTGAGATATGGGTAGAAGCATTAATCTCCATTCAAATTTCCATCAATAGGCATCTCAACCATATACACTTCATTGTAGTTGTGAAAACTACCATGTACTTAGCTTCACAGCTCCATGTCACCACTATAGGTTGCTTCTTGATCAACCAAGATATGCATGAGTCTTCAAGGAAAGAGCAATTATCACTAGTGGGAACGTGAGTATCATAACACACAACCCAATCAATATACGTAAAAGCATGCAAGCATGGTTGAGTAATTTTCCATAGAAGAGACCCAAACACAAAATGCCTTTGAGATATCTAAAAACATGTTTCATTTCTTGCCAATGCTTAGTGTCAAGGATATGCATGAATCAAGTTAACTCGGAAACTACATATCATATATGCGGCCTTGTGTTGCATATATAGGAAATCCCACAACTTTCTCATAAAGAGAAGTGTCAAATGCACCATTTGAATCCTGAAGTGAGAACCTAAATCCACTCTCCACTCGTAAAGAAACTGACTTGAAATCCTGAAAGTCAAAATGCTAAAGTATTTTTTCAACATACTTTGCTTGATGCATAATAATTCCCCCTTCAACAGATACAAATTGGATGCCAAGACAGTAGCTCAAAAGACTAAGATAAGTGACATCAAAAGTATGTTGCAAATTCTCCATAAGAATGTCAAGTTTTGCATCACATGACCTATTCAAGATTATGTCATCAATATAAAGAATAAGCATGGTAAGATCATCCCCATCTTTGCATACATAGAGTGTGCTTTAAATTGGACTACATGTGAAGCCAAGAGCAATCAAGTGCTTATGGATCTTGTCATACCATGCAGGTGGAGCTTTCTTGAGACCATACAATGCAAGCAACAAATCATATGCCCTTTCCCTTTCATGGAGAATCTGGGAGGTTGCTTCACATAAACCTCTTCTTGCAAATCACCATTCAAGAAAGCTCTTTTTATTTCTAACTGATGTACTTTCCAACCTCCTTGGGGAGCAAATGCAACCATAGTATGAATGGTAGTCATGTGTAAAGTAGGTGCAGAAGTTTACTCATATTCAATCCCGTATTGTTGCACATATCCTTTGGCAACTAATCTAGCTTTGTAACAATCAATGCTACCATTTGAATTTCTTTTAATATTGTAAATCCACCTTCTACCAATGGCATTTTTCCCTTTTGGTAATGCACATAACCCCCAAGAGTCATTACTATGTATGGAATCCATTTTTGACTGCATATCACTCATCCAATGTGTATCATCACACACATCTTTAAAGGTAAGTGGCTCTTCATTAGATGCTATTGCAATAAGATGATAAATCCACAAAATTACTTGATTCATAGTGAAAGCTTGATCTTGTTCTACCAACTAAAGGTTTACTCAATTTTCTATCCCCCAAAGTTTTGTTTAGCTACTTTGGCTTAGTTTGTGCACTCTTGATAGACATGCATTCATTATGCAATGCATCATCAACATGTACATCATGTGTTGACTGAATTTCATGCTTGTTTTCAGCCACAATTTATCATAGATATTTATCCATACATGGCTGAAAGTTTCCATTAGTTTCAAATATTTTTTGTTGACACATTTTAGCCATGTTTGGCTTGAAATTTTCTACAATGTAAGCTCTATTTTGTTGGATATTTTGAGCCCTTTAAGCCTCATTTGGCTACTCTACATGGTCATAGTCAAGCGCACCACTTTGGAATAAAGGCATAAGTGTATCAAATCCACGTTGTGAGCTAACTATTAGTTGTTTTTTGCATTCAAGTAGAGGGAAAATTGAGTTTTCAACAAATACCACATCTTTGTTTATCAATGGATGGTACAAATAATATTCCTTACTTTAAGCATTGTAACCAACAAATATACATTTCTTTGCCCTACCATCAAGTTTATGATGTTGTTGTGATGGCACAAGAGCATAGGCCAAACAACGGAACATGCACATATGCCTAACCATAGGTTTATGTCCATTCCAAGACTCATAAGGAGTGATGACTCTCAATGCTTTTGTAGGGTAGCCATTCAACACATAGTTTGCATATATGACTGCTTTCATTTGAAAGTAGTGAGGAAGATGTTTTCCTTTAACCATACATCATGACATTTCAAGGAGTTTTCTATTTTTAGGCTTGGCAATACCATGTTGGTGAGGTGTATATGTGACTGTGACCCTAAATTGGTGTGAAATTCCTCTTTCACTAAAAAAGCATTGCATCATTAGAGAAATGAGTGGAAGAGGAAGGTTAAGGCTTTGGTTTTGATGAACCCAAAGCTGAACCATACTTGCGTTTCCCCTTTCTTGAGATAGCACGTGCTTGTGTGCCCATGATGAAACCACTCCAATTCACTCTAGATTGATGTGGCGCTATTTCTTGGGCATTGAGTTTTTACATATAGAAACAAGTATATGGATGTCATGAAGGCAATATGCCTTGAATATGCTGCAAAAATATGGTATGGCTGATTGTAAGCCAATTTCTATGCCATTAGATGAGAATTTGAAGTTGGATACTACATCAAGTGAAGCATTGGAAAATGCTACTTTGTACAGGAAAATTGTGGGAAGTCTTATATATCCACAATTACAAGGCCTGATCTAAGTTATACTGTGGGACTTGAAAGTCCGTTTATGCAGGTTCCCTGGAAGCCAGATTTGGATGCTTTGAGGTGCACTCTACATTATGTGAGTGCTACTTTGGATTATGCATTGTTTTATGAGGCTGGGGTAGATTTGCAGGTTTATGCATACGCCGATGCAGATTGGGCTGGTAGCATCCTAGATAGAAGATCTACTAGTGGTTTTCTATTCTCACTTGGGAGTGTAGCTATTACATGAAGCAGCAAGAAGTAACCCACTATTGCTTTGTCGAGTACAAAGGCTGAGTATAGAGGTGCTCCAATGGCAGCATGTGAGGCATCATGGCTAGAAATGCTACTTGTAGATTTAGGTGTGGAAGTGGGAAAGCCTATCACTATTTATTGTGATAATCTTAGCAACATACAATTAGCACGAAATCCTGTTTTCCATGCTAGAACAAAGCATATCGAGGTACATTATCACCTCATCAGAGAGAAGGTATTAGCAGGTGATATTTATCTTGTTTATGTGAGAACAGATGAGCAGGTTGTTGATATTTTCACCAAAGCACTTGGAGCTGAGAAGTTGAAGAAGTTTTGGGAGATGTTTGGATTACAAGATATGGCGTTGAGCTTGAGGGGGAATGTTGAGATATCAAGCTCAACCTGTGATGATCTATGATGAATTTAACAAGAAACAAGCCCCACAAAGAGGAAAAGAGTGCATTGAATCGACTAAGGTATGAAATTGGAGCATTAAATCTACAAAAGGAAGAAGAGGCCCAAGTAGAAGAATTGGCACAACTTCGACATGAGCTACAATAACTCTATGGAAGTGGCATAAAAAGTGGATGATGGTGAACCATGTGTAGCAAACAGGACCATCTAGTAAGTGAATGCCTTCTCTTAATTGTAATTTGCAAGTCATGTAGGAAAACTTGCCATGAAGCCCATGAGTGCTACTCAAGAGGAATGCTTACAAAAGCATGTTGGGAACAAGGAGGCTTTTTTTATTCATGAAATCCCTATAGGATGGATGCAAGAAAGGAAGAGAAAGTTGATATCCAAAGTGCTCTTGCATATGACACTTAGTCTATGTGGCATAAGTGATGGAAGACTCCAAAGATGAAGAAGAATCTCTCGACACATTGATGGATAGGAACCTTGTGAAAGAGATTGAGCTAGGTAGCAAGGAAAACTCTCATCCTATAATGGTGTCCAACTGGTTATGGAAGTATGCAAAGTTGATATCCAAAGTGCTCCTGCATATGACACTTAGTCTATGTGGCATAAGTGATGGAAGACTCCAAAGATGAAGAAGAATATCTAGACACATTGATGGATAGGAACCTTGTCAAAGAGATTGAGCTGGGTAGCAAGGAAAACTCTCATCCTATAATGGTGTCCAACGGGTTATGGAATTATGAAAAGATGCTTTCAAAGGTAAGAAACAGTCTTGGGCTCTCTACTAGACTATCAACACTCAACAAATTAGAGGAAATTTGCCTACATAGAGCAAAGCAGTTGAAGGAGACCCAATAAAAAATGAACAAAGCTCATGATAGAAATTTATGGACAATCAAGTTAAATACTAGTATGCTTGTTCTTTCACATAGACACAATTGTGGGGCAAGTGGATCCCTCATTGGGAAGGACCATACAAGATTAGAGAGATGTTACAATGGGATGCACTACTAATAGAGACTCTGAATGGAGAGGCCCTACCACTAGTAAACATCTCTAGGCTCAAGGCCTATCATGATCATTAAAACTGAAGTTTTTGGATCACCTAGAAATTGCGAAATCTGTATTGGCTGCACATAGTTCTTCCCGTGCCATTTTTATTACTTTGTTTCCTTATTTTCATCATTTATCATGTTTTTCTTTTAGGTTTTCATGTAATTTAAAGGTCATTTCATAGTCCAATTCATGAGAATATTGTTCAATATTTTTAGGATTTTTTGCATTTTTTTAGATTTTTTTGGAATTATTTATCTTTTTAAATGCTCTTTTTCTTGTTGAAATAGAGGGAAAAAGGAAGTTCTCTAAGGTTTTAAGTGTGAAAAATTGGTTGGAGTTGAACCAATTTTTAGAGAAATATTTCCTATTTTTTGGTATGTTTTGTGGATTCCTTTTGGTATTTTTTTCCTATTTTTGGGTATATTAACAAAAAGCATCCCCATTGTTTTTTGAATAAAAATAAAGAAAACTTTCTGTTCCTTCTCTCTAGACTTCCCTCTCAATCTCTCTCTCTACCTCTCTCTTCCTCCTCTCTAACCTCTCTCTCCTTCTCTCTCTCTCTCGCTCTCTCTCTCTCTCTCTCTCTCTCTCTCTCTCTCTCTCCTTCTCTCTCTCTCTCTCGCTCTCTCTCTCTCTCTCTCTCCTCTCTCTCTCTCTTTAATTCCTCTCTCTCTCTGTCTCTCTCTCTCTCTCTCTCCCTCCCTCCCTCCCTCCCCTTTCCCTTCCTCCCCCCTCCTCACCCTCACATCTTCCCCCATCCCCCTGCCCTACGCTACCCCCTAGACCATCAAAGAAAATTTCCATTAATATATTTAAGTGGTGATGTGTGTGAACACACTAGGACTGTCAGGGCACATTCTAAAGTGTTTATGTGCTTCAAATAGTTTCTAATTTTTGCTGAAAATTCATGAGCATGTAAAATGGGCACCCTCTGTTCTGATCGGGGGGGGGGGAGAGGGGGGGAGGGTGGATATATGTCTTCTTATTTTAATGCATTTCTAGCTGAACATGGGATACAACATCAGTGTATATTGTTGTCTACACCTTAACGAAATGGAGTTGCTGAACGAAAGAATAGGTCACCCATGGAGATGGCAAGGTGTATTGTCAAGAGTCAGGCTTCACCACATAGTTTTTGGCTTGAGGCTGTTATGTGTGGAGCATATGTACTTACCAGGTGTCCCACTAAAGCATTGCAGTCTATCACTCCATATGAGGCTTGGCATGGTAGCACACTATTAGTTTCTCACCTCCGTGTTTTTGGTTGTCTGGCATCTACATTAGTGTCTGAACAAGAATGCAGGAAATTGGATAATAAATTAATGAAATGTATTTTTGTTGGGTATAGTTATGAAAGCAAAGGCTATCATCTGTATCATCTAGAGTCTAAATCCATTTTGGTTATTCATGATGTTGTTTTTATGAAAGATGCTTTTCAACCATTACTTTCATATACTAAGGAGGCATCAATTAGCTCCAAAGACATGTATGACACTCTGTTGCCTCTTTTTATAGGTGGACAGTCTAATGCTAGTCATAATGAGGCAAGTTCTCAACCTTTACAAGTTTCATCTGATGATGTAGATCATTCCATTTCTAATGCAGATTTACATGAGGCACTCGCTAATGAGAGAGCTAATATTGAGGAGGCAAAAATTATGCCAAAATGGCTGATGCAAACTTTGTGTGATAGCAAATTAGATGCACCTGCATCATATCGTACTTGTTTCGGCTCCCATAGTGCTTATTTTGCATTAGATTGCTATGCTCTGGCTACCTCTAGTCTCTGTGATGAGAATGAGCTTGTTTCGTTTGATGAAGCAAAAAAATTTGGAAATTGGATGGCTATTATGCAATCAGAATATGATGATTTAATGAAAAATGGTACCTCGTCTTTATGTGACTTGCCTCCTGACAAGAAGGCCATTGGCACTAAGTGGGTATACAAGTTGAAGTGTAAGTCTGATGGAACAGTTGACAGGTATAAGGCTAGGCTTGTTGTAAAGGGTTATGCTAAGGAAAGAGGCATTGATTTTGATGAGACCTTTGCTCCTACTTGTCGAATGACTATTGTTCATAGCATCTATGTACTTGCAACTCATCATGGTTGGAATGTACGTTAGTCGGAGATTAAAACTCCATTTTTGAATGGTAACTTGCATAAAGAAGTGTTTGTTTTCCATTCCTATGCATTTGTGCAGAAAGGGCATGAAAACCAGGTGTGTAGGTTGATAAAGGCATTATATGGTTTGAAACAAGCACCACGCTACCACCACCATCTTCACTAACAATCAGAGTACATTGGCAGTTGCAAGGAACCCTTTGTTCCATGCTCACACTAAGCACATAGAGGTGTACTATCATTATGTCAGGGAGAGGTTCTTTGCTCGAGATATCAGTTTGGCATATCTATCCACCTTTTCACAAAGGCTCTACCTAGGGAGAAGTTTGAAGCTTTCTGCAAAGATTTGGGCTTACTGCATTTTGTGGATTGATTCCACAAAGCTTGCAATTTCCTTATACATGAGTGACCGATCCTTGTCCACCGCATCACTCTCAAGGGGGATTTGTTCATTATTTAGGTAGTGATGTGTGTGAACATACTAGGACCACCGGGTTCAAATTCTTCCCTCTCTAGGAAACGTTTTTCCTTGGCTTGTATATACGCCTATTGTTTTGTCTCTAAACCCAAGGGAAAGTGCCTATGCACAGTGATGTTTTGCCCAACTTTCCTGATACTAGGTCAATTTTGGTTTCCCCTAAGTCCACAATTTCACTCCAAAGTTTTGATGGAGGAGGCGAGAAAATGCATGCGCGATTGGATATCCACCTCTAGTGGTCACTTCCGGTAACCTCCCTTTTTTCGCTTGACCCCCCCTCCTTTCACGTCGAGTTCACCAGGTATATCGTCTTGGTCTTAGGCTTAATCGAGGTATCCAATGTGTTGAGAGATTGGTTCACATTGCACTTCTTTGCAGAAGACACTTTTTGAACACTTCATGGTAATGAGAGGGGTAGGTCATGCGTTTTGTGAAAAGGAGGGCAAAAGTATACTAATTTGATTTGTGCAATTGCCCTCGTTTATGCCTAAAACTCTAGTAGAACAAACACCCCAATGCTTTGTGTAAGGGTATTGAAATCAATGAAGAGAGGAAAATAAACATTGCACCCCATATACACAACATATCTCAATCGCATTTCCATTCTTCAACAAAGATGTTTTGACAGTAAACTTTTAATCTTGATCCATACGAAATGTCCAAATGACTTCTTCAATAAAATTTCATGGATGGAGTTTGACCCCCTTGACATGATTCGTTTACTTTTTGTTATTCTAACATCTTTTGTAGTCACGTGCGGACATATTACTATAAGCAAAATGCGTTCAATGATCAATGAGGTCTCCTTCCAATGAGCGAATCCGTTTATCTTCAATATACTAAGGATTCATATGAAGACGATCAAAAAGAAAATCTCTTTACATTGGACTCTGAGGTATGGTTCAACACACGAATAATCACAAAGGTGATACAAGCCAGATCATTTAGCCAATCAGCGATAGGCTTCAAAAGATTAGCAATAACTCTTCCATGCATCTAGAAAATTTTCAAGAGAATAATAAAGCATTCCGAAGTCTTCTTCTTTTTAAAGTAGAAAGTACGCTGGATTTACAGGCTCCATAAATCAACCCATAAACTTCTTTCAAAACTCCAATTCGACTTGTGCAGCGTCCAAGAATTATTGTGTAATAACATACATACATACCAATGAATAATGCTAAAACTCTATAACCAAAGCCATAATTTCTTTCTCTAGTTGATCGTTCCCACAGAGATCATATATACAACACTAAGCCTTTTCAGTTCATTCTGTCCTCTTTTTGATACTAGAGTTGAAGCTACTGAATGAAAATGTGATATCAAGCAACCAAAAATTTTACCTTATAAGAGCATAGATATGTACAAAAGCGGAAGCGAGGAATCCAATCATGTGATTGCATAGCACAAACCCAGCAACAGCTTTATCCTTCATGGTAGAAGCATTCGGACTTACGCTCTTGGGGACTCCGTTGTTGTGCTTCAGAAACCTGCTGATATCTTTACTTCATCTCCTTTCCTAATATGTTCTTCAACTTTGCTTGTACCATATTGAACTCTGCACTAACTCGATGACTTGTCAGAAGATACATTATGAATTTTGCTTCCGTGCACTTTTGTCTTAGAGATCAATTGAAAAAAACCCAGAACCTCCTTCGTCATCGTTAACAGCAACAGAATTTTGGTGTGAGAGAAGAATCCTGCAGCGCACTTAACACATGATCTGGTCCCCTTCCTTTGGGCATGAAGCCCCTTTATCGTATGCACCTCTCTGTATACTGAACGCCCACCTCCTCAGTGAATGGCTCCTCTTTTTTCTCTGTCGAGCTCTGTCGCCGGAAGGAAAGAAAAAAACCCTTCCTTCGGATCATATATCTGCTTCGTTCGTAAGTTCCTTTTTCAGCTTCCTTTCGAGCTTCCAATTCTTCAGCATCTGTCTTTTGTTTGAGAACTTCACACCACCAGAGCTTTGTCCTCCAGCAAAAACGTATGTAGTCAGATTATCAATAGGCAGTTTGAAGCTTCTTCTTCAGATGTTGAACTGCGTACTCCATCATAATGCAAATTGTGCAGCGCTGATAACCGACCTCCTCCCATTATTTTCCTGTCATGTCTATCTGCCCCCAAAGAGAAAAAAACACCCCACCGCTATCTCACGAAAAAAGCGAAGAAGAAGAAAAAATCCCCAAGAGTGAACCCCCTTTTTTGATGATATCCCCCTCCCGCGTTTCACCCGTTGCCACACATATCGAGGGAACATTAGATAAGGAAAGTAGTTGAAACATTGGAGCGACATCCCTTATCCTTTGAGCAGCTCATATAAATTTAACCTTGAAAGTGTGGGTTGTCATGGCACTAATCCTTCAAAGGAATCAAGTGAGCCTACTATGTATAGTCTTCCATATTTTCTAGACAGCAACTGGCATATCTGCCCCCTTTCTCTTTATGAATCCCCAAAAGAGTGCATATCCAGTTCTTCCTCCTGCCTCCCGATCTCTCTTTTAATGATCCAAATACAGCAGCCACATCCCAAAATGGCCCGCATACTGCTCTTGATCCTTGTGTCCACATTGGAGTAGATCTTATCATCACCGGCCATCTATTCTCATTGCCAAACACCTATGTTCAAACAAATACTCTCCAAAATGGGGCATTTTAGTGCATAAAAAAATCAACCAGTTCATGAGCTAACATACTCCCCTTTTCTTATTTGCGAAGTCGTCCTCGACAAGCCATTCTTGCTGCATTAAAATCCAAACAACCATGAACATGTCAATTTACAATTGGTTCGCCTACCTTTTTATTGAGCCATGAATCCAACGCAACCTGCACTCATTGAAGCTATTAGTGCTAAAAAAACTCATGAATACATACAAATTAGTCCCTTTCAAATGATCCAAGAACATGCCCATATATGAAACTCCAATTCTACATACATCAAAGTGCTCATGCATTCCATTATGAACATAGTCTCAACCAAAATAACACATGCATATTTTTCCATGTCTTATACATGCAACTATGATTGCAAAAAAAAAAGAAACGAAAATACCAAAATAAACAACAACAACTGAAATGAATTCAATAGGAGATGCAACATACCCAAAATGCATGCCCCATTATTGCACCTACCATTCGCTATGTACAATTATTCCATGACTAAACGTTCCCGAAGAATCCCCATCGTCGTCCTACAGAAGCCATCGAGACTCGAGTACAAGTCAAGACCTACATAAAAACTTGGAGTGTCCCCACACACTGGAAAAAACCCTCAGATAGAGCACACAAGTTATAAAGCAAGACCGTTGCATTACCTCGCTAAAGCCTCATCCATAAGTACATATAGAATATCCGTGCCTTCAAGAATGTTGATTCAAAGTGAGCTGATCTGTCGCAAGCCATCACATACCAATCACACAAGCAAATAACGTTCCCTTCCAGGCGATCATCACCCTCTCCTCTCTCTCTCTCTCCCCCTCAGGAGTGGGGAATAACTTCATATGAAAATTTTATTTATATTCACACATTGGCCTACATTGACACTGGATGCGATTCGTGGACCTGACCACCCGATCAGGTTGATTCCACCCATCTACCAATGCAATGTAGCGCACAACACACAAACACACAATGATAACACATAAAATATATCAGCTAGCCCATAACGAAGCTGGATACGGCTCGTGGTCGTGACAACCCAGCCACGATGGCTCCACTTACCTACCAACCCGTTATGGCGCGTAGCTAAGACACAAACATATATATCCCAAGCCTATGGCGAAACTAGCTGCGGCTCGTGGTCGTAACCACCCGGCTAGGATAAATCCACCCACCTACTAGCCCACCATAGCGCATTGGTATGATCACAACAACACAATATTTTTTCTTTTTTTTTTCTTCGTTTTTTCACAGTTAATTAGTTCACCCAAGTCCTGAGAATTAGGGAGAGGAAGAAAGGGACTTTCCCACTTTTCCCACACATGCATATAAACATATACACTCTAGCCTTTGACATATCAACCACCTCTTCACTCCATTCTCTCAATTACAGACACTACATATGTATTCCTCGATTTGACTTTTCACTAGGTAACATCAGCCGGCTATGCGTTAGTCCCTCGTATACCTATCCTTAGGTGTCCTAGAATGTGAGTCTCTGGGATGTCTCATGTAGTCTCACATCGTACTCGTATCCCGACAACTTCCCTAGGGCGAGTCAGGCTCAACTTCAGGAGCTCCGTCATCACTTCCTATCGTCAACACATCTGCCCAAGCCCAAGTGATATCATTCTCTTCGTTAGGCATTTCCCTAGAAGGATCAAAATAGTAATATCGATCTCCCGCCCATCCTACATGTCGAGTCAGGTATTCCTCAAAACACTCAATGTAAAATGCAACACCCAAACCCTGGTTTATAAAGCATACCAGCCAATGCGCTTCCTCTACATCATATTCCATCTCAAAGTCGTCGACATCTATGTCCATGCAAGCGAATGTTTGGTCCGAGAAATATATCCTTAGCTCGTACAAATAGAGTTGCGTTATTTGGTCTGCCATTTTGTTACTTAGCTCCTAACAGTCTCTGCATAACACAAAAATATTAGAAGTCCAAAATTCTTGAGCTAGCATAGGATAATATTTATGACAATCAACAATCATAACTAACATATGCGCATATATATAAATATATATATAACTATATATGTATGTACAAGGAGTCTACTACATCCTTTCGTTGGATCTCATCTGGCCTCTCCCGTCCTAATGTCACTTGAAATATGGTTTAACTCGAAGTGCGTTAACCTTCACGGGAGCACATTCTTCTCCTAAATCTTGAATTTGCATGGAACCATTAGAGTTGAGTTCCACCACCTTAAACGGTCCTGCCCATCTTGTCTGTAACTTCCCCGGGAATTTATAATATTTACTATCATAAACTTAGCACCAAATCCCCTTGTTGAATCGCATAGGTCTTGAGATTCTTGTCATGCCTCTCTTTATGTCTTCTGAATAGCTTCCAGACTTTGCTGTGCAATGAGTCTCTTTTCTTCTAGCTTGAGCAATTGTATGTACCTTTCCTTCAATGACTCTTCCTCTCCCAGCCTGGCCTCGATTGCCACTCTTAATGTCGCAACTTCTTTTTCGATGGGAAAGATGGCTTCCTCACCATATACTAGGGAGAACGGAGTGCTCTTAGTCGTCACTCGATAGGATGTTCGATATGCCCACAAGGCTTCCAAAAGTCTCTCATCCCAGTCTCTCCTATGCACAGCTACTGTCTTTGTCAGAATCTGTTCCAGCACCTTGTTGGTGACCTCCACTTGTCCATTTGCCCTCGGGTAATATGGAGTGCTTTTTCTATGTTTGATCTTATATAATTCCATTAATTCTTCGATCAGTTCGTTGACAAAATGGGTTCCTCTATCACTTACTATTTCCAACGGGCATCCGAATTGGGTGATGATTTGTTCGTACAAAAATTTAGCAACATCAACGGCTCGGTCAGTCTTCAGAGCTTTGGCTTCTACCCACTTGGTAACATAGTCAGTACAGACCAAGATATACCTATTGGATCTTCGTTGTGAGGGAGGATCAATAGGCCCCACAAAATCAATTCCCCACTTCTCAAAGGGCTTAAGAGCGAGCACCGGCGTGAGAGGAGCAGCATGTGCTAATGTGGGTTTGCCCATTCGTTGGCATTTGTCGCATTTCTTACAGTATGTGTGCGAGTCTTTGAACAGCGTTGGCCACCAATACCCAGCCAATAAAATCTTTCTTGCCGTCAATTCACTAGCAAAATGCCCACCGCAAGGTTCCTCATGCAAAGCCCTCAACACTAGGTTTGCTTCTTCTTCCTCGAGACACCTCTGATAAATGCTCTCATGAATAAAATATCGATAGAGTTGCCCCCCAATGATGCTATGGTGCTTCGCCAATGCTAACAGTTTTTGCTTCTCTCTCTTGCTTGCTCCTGGCGGGTATTTAGTGGTGCACAAGAAATTCACCAAGTCGGCATACCAAGGTACTTTAGCTTCAACCTGGAATAGATGCCCATCAGGAGCATCGTCGGGCACACCAGAGATTGGCTCCTCATTAACAATTCGAGATAAATGGTCGGCCAATATGTGCGCTTTGCTTGGTCTGGTTATCACTGTGAACTGAAATTCTTGGAGAAGTAGCATCCACCTCATCAATCGCCCTGATAACTCTGGTTTATTAATGATATACTTAAGGGCTTCATGGTCCACATAAAAAGTGAAATGCTTTCCCATCAAGTAATGCCGATACTTGTTCACCGCAAAGATCATCGATAGGCATTCCTTCTCTGTAGTCGTATAGTTCCTCTCAGTGCTATTCAAATTGCGACTTGCATAATAAATCGGGTGGTCCAACTTCTTTTCATCGGCTTGGCATAATACTGCTCCAACCGCAGTATGAGAAGCGTCGGTATGCACATGAAATTCTTTCGTCCAGTCAGGTGCTAACAAAATCGGTGCATTTATCAATCTCTCCTTGATCGAGTCGAATGCAACTTGACACTTTTCAGTCCATTGGTATTGTTGGTATTTCCTCAAAAGATTCGTCAGTGGTGCCGCTATTGATGCAAAATTTAATATAAAAGGTCGATAATAATTAGCATGCCCCAAGAATCCTCTGAGTTCCCGCAAGTTTTGAGGCGGTGGAAGTTGTCACTTTTTTCTACTTTATCCTCGTCGACCGCGATTCCTTTTTCGAAAATAACATGTCCCAGAAGCAATCCTCTTCGTACTCCAAATGTACACTTTTCAGGATTTAATGCGATGCCTTTTTCAATGCTTCTTCTTAAAATCGCTTCGATCCTCTCCATCATGTTTTCATCGTCGCCTCTGATCGCAAAGTCATTGAGAAATATCTCCATCCAATCATGCAAGTGGTCTTGATATGCAGCTATCATTGCCCTCTGGAATGTGGCCGGTGCATTGCATAATCCAAATGGCATCACACGATATGCGTACGTACCCCATTCTGTGGTGAAAGTAGTTTTTGATTGATCCTCTTCATGGATTTGGATCTGGTTGTACCCACTGAAACCATCCAAAAATGAGTACAATTTATGAACAGCCACTCTGTCCAAGATTTGATCAGTGAATGGCAAAGGAAAGTGATCCTTTTTTGTGCGCTCGTTCAACTTACGATAATCTATGCAAATACATATTTTCTTATTTTTCTTTGGAACCACTACAATTGGTGATACCCACTCGCTGGATGCGATGGGATATATAAATCTTGCCTCCAATAACTTAGTCAATTCTAGCTTGATCAATTCCAAGTAGACTGGATTTGTCCGCCTAAGTCGTTGACATATTGGTCGTGTGCCTTCTTCCAAGTCTATATAATGTTGGCAGATTCGGGGATCAATTCCTCTCAAATCACTGTATGACCATGCAAAGGCCTTGCCAAAATTTTTGAGTGTCAACTTAATACAATCTCGTACTTCATCTGGTAGCTCTGACCCCACACTCAAGAACTTTTCTGGAAAAACTTCCCATTTTTCCACCTGAGCTTCTCGCAAATATTCCTTATTCCTTGATGACGTTGTGATTGGAATGTGCTCTCCAATCACGCGTGCATGGTTGGCCAGTAAATCATTGTTTTGTTCTCTTTCAACCGCACCCAATTTCTTAAGTTCAGCTTTTGCAATGGCTTCCCGCACTTTAGTTTTACTTTCCGCTTCCTTTTCCGATTCTCGACTTCTCTTTAGAATCTCTGCTTCTAGCATTCTAACTCTTTCTCTCAACTGTTGCACTTCCATTGTCGGAGCTAACTCCAGTTCCAGCTCTTCTTTTGAAGTTCCCTTCTCCAAGGATTGAGTAGCTTTGTTTTTACGAGCGTCTATACTCAACATGTAGCACTCAAATTCTCTTGTATGTGTCAACCATCCCAGCAATTCGTGATCGGAATCGTCGTTATAGAGCAATGGATTTTGATATTCTCCCATCTTCGTGTCTTGATTCTTAAAGAGCTGCAAGTTGAACCCATCTTGAAGCAGATTCTTGTAGGTGTCCGTGTTCAAAGAAAACCTAGTTCATGCAATCTCTTGCCCTGTTTTCTCCTTTTCTACATTTTCCATCTCATCGACTATTATTGTCTTCTTCTTGTTGCTCGAGGGTGGGGATACTTGTATTTGAGTCCGATCAGACTTTGGCCCTATTGAAATAAAACCTGTGCGCCAGTCATGCACACATTCGGCTTGCACCAGCCATGGCCGTCCAAGTAGGATCGAGAAGGTAGCCTCTGAGGTCCTTGGTCTTACTATCAGATAATCAACTTTCACTTGTGTTTGATCTGCCATTCTCAAGGACATCGGCGTTTCTTCCATGTGGATGAGGCCCAAAGCTTTCATCATGAACTCGGTCATAAGGTTAATTGCGGCTCCACTATCTAATTGAGCACCAGGGACTGCATACCCTTTAATCTCGACCATCACAGCTGGAGCGTTTGAATCAATTTGCGTCGTAATGCTTTGAATGATCCCTTGGACATCTTTATCTTGTCTCTTTTTATCTCGAGCTTTCCTCGGCTTCTTAATATATTCATTGTAGAATTGTTTCCTATAAGCAGGTGAACATTTTAGCAATGTGCCAATGTCTAGCGTGACTTCCGTGTCAGCGAGCAACTTTACAATATCCACTTCCTCCAAACTTTGTCTTTCCTTCCTACACCTTGGAGCCCTTAATCTTTCAGGGAATGGCGCTATGCCTGGCACGAACTCCTTGGTCACTGGTGGAAGAATCTCTATCTCTTCCCCATCCTCAAACTCTTGCTGCTCAGCAAATCCTTCAACTTGGTTTTCTATCTCTCCATGTTCAGCTATCTTCTCTTGACTTGCTTTTCCGTTCTCACCTTCTAGATTTTTCTTCAAATACTCTTGAGTTCTTGTGACTACTGCCACAGTTGGATCTTTGTGTGGTTTCTTGGCCTCGTAAGCATCCACAAAGTGCATTGATGAGCTAGAGCCTTCTTGAGGGTTCGGTGTTTTGAACACTACTCCGATTGTAGGAACGTGCTCTTGAGCTCTCGATGTGGAATGCATCTGAGTATCAACATAATTCGAGGACCCTACTGGTCCTTTTTCCTTGCCGGCGGCGGCTCTTCGTTTTGGACAATCTTCATCAAAGTGGCCCTCTCCACTACAGTACCTACATAGTGGGGTATAATCAATTGGTTTCTTTTCGTTTGGACATCTAGATTGAGTATGGCCAAAGCCATGGCATCTCGAGCACTGGATTGGACCATCTCTTCTTTGATCGCGTGCGGCTCCTCTTGGATAGTCTCCTCCTTGACTTTGAGCACCATATCCATAAGTTGGTCTGTTTTCCCAACGAGATGTAGGTGGGACACTTTGAGCGGGCAATCCCGTGTAAGGTCTTTCTCTTGTATCTCTCAATTTCACGATCCTCTCTTCATAGGATCTCTTGTTATAACATCGGTCCTCTGTGTGATTTGTTCTTCCACAAAAAGTGCAATGCATTCTAGGTGGTGATCTATCTGTGAATACTCTTGAGACTATAGGGCATTCTGAAGCCAAATGGCCGTAACCATGGCACTTTCCGCACCATGTGTTTGATCTAAACACTTGATTTGGGTTTGTAGTTACCTCTGGTTTTACTGTGTATGTTTCCTGGGTCATTGTGGCAGCTTTTATAGCTTGTGTGACCAACTCCAATATTCGTTCTTCAGTTAACACAGGCTTAACCTCGCTTGGCGTGCTGGTGGCAGCTACAAAAGCAGGGGTTGTCAATGCGGGACTTCCTTGGCCAGGATCTTTTATTGGAATATTTCCTAGGCCTCCCATTGGCTCATATAAGAGCTCCATCTTCCTTTGTTGACATAATTGTACTTCCTCCCAAAGTCTCGCTTGTTCCTTAGCATCCATTAAAGTCGCAGGTCTTGTCAGGCTAACATGCTGCTGTGCCATAGGATCTCTCAATCCCGAAATGAACCTTCTCTTCAATGTCTCATCGTTCGGGGCATTTGCGTCCATCTTTCTTACCAAGGTCTCCATTCTCTGAATGTAGTTATCAATGCTCTCATTGACTCCTTGTTGCAAGTAATCCATCTGTTGGGCCAATCTATCTTGGAAGCCTTGTCGTCGAAACTTTGCCAAGAAGGCTTCCTTGAGCATCTGATAAGTTCCACACTCTTGAGGTGTCAAATTCCCATACCAGTTGGCTGCCTCATCACGAAGAGTAGCCGGAAAGATCCTCAACCTTTGAGCCTGGTCTACTACCTCATTGGCCACACACGTAACCTCAAACAGTTGGATAAAACTATCAGGATCCTCGTCCCAAGCACCTGAGAACTTGGTGACGTCCCCCAAGTGAACCGAAATCCGCTGAGCCATTTCAAACAGAGGTGTGATGTCAATATCACTTCGATCCCAGAAATTTAGCGCACGTGGCCTCAGGATCCCTCCTTCAAACTTCCGCACTTGATTCGCGACTCTCCTACGGGAGTACACGTTTTTGGCAGATTCCTTCGAGCCAATCGAGGTCCACTCACCCAGCGGTTCCCACTTTCTCCTTTCTCTTTCAAGGGCCCTTCTCTGAGCGCGTTCCTCTCTTTGCGTTTGTGTTGCTCTTAACGATGAGCTCCCCTCGCTCATGTACTAGATCTTGGGGTTCGCAAGCTCGGCCAACGTGTGGCGCTAGGCGAACCTATGGCACTCTCTTATAGAGACGTACCAAGCTATTCCTGGCAAACGCACCAAAATGTTTTGTCTCTAAACCCAAGGGAAAGTGCCTATGCACAGTGATGTTTTGCCCAACTTTCCTGATACTAGGTCAATTTTGGTTTCCCCTAAGTCCACAATTTCACTCCAAAGTTTTGATGGAGGAGGCGAGAAAACGCATGCGCGATTGGATATCCACCTCCAGTGGTAACTTCCGGTAACCTCCCTTTTTTCGCTTGACCCCCCCTCCTTTCACGTCGAGTTCACCAGGTATATCGTCTTGGTCTTAGGCTTAATCGAGGTATCCAATGTGTTGAGAGATTGGTTCACATTGCACTTCTTTGCAGAAGACACTTTTTGAACACTTCATGGTAATGAGAGGGGTAGGTCATGCGTTTTGTGAAAAGGAGGGTAAAAGTATACTAATTTGATTTGTGCAATTGCCCTCGTTTATACCTAAAACTCTAGTAGAACAAACACCCCAATGCTTTGTGTAAGGGTATTGAAATCAATGAAGAGAGGAAAATAAACATTGCACCCCATATACACAACATATCTCAATCGCATTTCCATTCTTCAACAAAGATGTTTTGACAGTAAACTTTTAATCTTGATCCATACGAAATGTCCAAATGACTTCCTCAATAAAATTTCATGGATCGAGTTTGACCTCCTTGACATGATTCGTTTACTTTTTGTTATTCTAACATCTTTTGTAGTCACGTGCGGACATATTACTATAAGCAAAATGCGTTCAATGATCAATGAGGTCTCCTTCCAATGAGCGAATCCGTTTATCTTCAATATACTAAGGATTCATATGAAGACGATCAAAAAGAAAATCTCTTTACATTGGACTCTGAGGTATGGTTCAACACACGAATAATCACAAAGGTGATACAAGCCAGATCATTTAGCCAATCAGCGATAGGCTTCAAAAGATTAGCAATAACTCTTCCATGCATCTAGAAAATTTTCAAGAGAATAATAAAGCATTCCGAAGTCTTCTTCTTTTTAAAGTACCAAGTACGTTGGATTTACAGGCTCCATAAATCAACCCATAAACTTCTTTCAAAACTCCAATTCGACTTGTGCAGCGTCCAAGAATTATTGTGTAATAACATACATACATACCAATGAATAATGCTAAAACTCTGTAACCAAAGCCATAATTTCTTTCTCTAGTTGATCGTTCCCACAGAGATCATATATACAACACTAAGCCTTTTCAGTTCATTCTGTCCTCTTTTTGATACTAGAGTTGAAGCTACTGAATGAAAATGTGATATCAAGCAACCAAAAATTTTACCTTATAAGAGCATAGATATGTACAAAAGCGGAAGCGAGGAATCCAATCATGTGATTGCATAGCACAAACCCAGCAACAGCTTTATCCTTCATGGTAGAAGCATTCGGACTTACGCTCTTGGGGACTCCGTTGTTGTGCTTCAGAAACCTGCTGATATCTTTACTTCATCTCCTTTCCTGATATGTTCTTCAACTTTGCTTGTACCATATTGAACTCTGCACTAACTCGATGACTTGTCAGAAGATACATTATGAATTTTGCTTCCGTGCACTTTTGTCTTAGAGATCAATCGAAAAAAACCCAGAACCTCCTTCGTCATCGTTAACAGCAACAGAATTTTGGTGTGAGAGAAGAATCCCGCAGCGCACTTAACACATGATCTGGTCCCCTTCCTTCGGGCATGAAGCCCCTTTATCTTACGCACCTCTCTGTATACTGAACGCCCACCTCCTCAGTGAATGGCTCCTCTTTTTTCTCTGTCGAGCTCTGCCGCCGGAAGGAAAGAAAAAAACCCTTCCTTCGGATCATATATCTGCTTCGTTCGTAAGTTCCTTTTTTAGCTTCCTTTCGAGCTTCCAATTCTTCAGCATCTGTCTTTTGTTTGAGAACTTCACACCACCAGAGCTTTGTCCTCCAGCAAAAACCTTTGTAGTCAGATTATCAATAGGCAGTTTGAAGCTTCTTCTTCAGATGTTAAACTGCATACTCCATCATAATGCAAATTGTGCAGCGCTGATAACCGACCTCCTCCCATTATTTCCCTGTCATGTCTATCTGCCCCCAAAGAGAAAAAAACACCCCACCGCTATCTCACGAAAAAAAGCGAAGAAGAAGAAAAAATCCCCAAGAGTGAACCCCCTTTTTTGATGATATCCCCCTCCCGCCTTTCACCCGTTGCCACACATATCGAGGGAACATTAGATAAGGAAAGTAGTTGAAACATTGGAGCGACATCCCTTATCCTTTGAGCAGCTCATATAAATTTAACCTTGAAAGTGTGGGTTGTCATGGCACTAATCCTTCAAAGGAATCAAGTGAGCCTACTATGTATAGTCTTCCATATTTTCTAGACAGCAACTGGCATATCTGCCCCCTTTCTCTTTATGAATCCCCAAAAGAGTGCATATCCAGTTCTTCCTCCTGCCTCCCGATCTCTCTTTTAATGATCCAAATACAACAGCCACATCCCAAAATGGCCCGCATACTGCTCTTGATCCTTGTGTCCACATTCGAGTAGATCTTATCATCACCGGCCATCTATTCTCATTGCCAAACACCTATGTTCAAACAAATACTCTCCAAAATGGGGCATTTTAGTGCATAAAAAAATCAACCAGTTCATGAGCTAACACCTATAGCCTTTACGGGTTTCATATCTTTGTACATTCAAGTGGTAATACATTCAGTATTGTGTGTTGTGTTCCTAGCCTCTTCTTCTTCCTTGTGTTTTCCCCATGCTTCCACAGACCTCAAACTCCAACAATTTTATCCTATGGTATATCCTCCTTTGTTTTAATTATTATTTATTGCATATACATACCTTGTGGCTCTAGATTCCACCTTGGGTGGATTTTTTTTTTCAAAATTGGAGTCATTTTCATGTTTCACGACACATTGAGCTCAACTTTCTCATTAGTTTCACCGAAATCCATCTATGTTACCTTCTTTTGTTCAAATGTTTTATGCAGATTTTTCATTTGATTTCTTAACCGCATGTGTTTCACATTGTCCATTAGCTCTTTATTTTTCCACATGTTTTCACATTCTTCATAAGCAACAATTTTCCCTTCCAAATTTTGGAAATTGTTAACTTTCATCAACTCCCCATCATACTCCATACCCCTTCCTTTATAGCTAAACCTTGCCCTCACCCTCTGCCCTCCCTACCCTATCGTAATTAGCCCCTCAACCCTGCCTAACCTTTCCTTCTTACCCCCCATATGTTAGTTTCAAATTTTTACCCACTTTTGTGTTGAAGTTTCACATCTTTGCTCATGGTTTGGCTAATCATTGTCTACGACCGAGATCACATTAGGTGATGGGCAATTGTTGAGCCTGTCAACATGGTACCATGGAAAAATGTTGCATAGGTGGTGCACAAGTGGCCAAGGATATGGATAAAAGAGTGCAAAGGTGGTGGGATATGGCTTCACAGGTAGTGCAGAAATAGTTGCGCGCAATAGTATTACAACAAAGTTGAATTTAGGTTGCAAAAACATATTTTTAAAGGGGCTTTAAGGCTTTTCAAATGCTATGGAAAGTCTAGGTTAACCTTCCTTTATGTGCACATTTTGAAGAAATAAAGGTCAAAAGTGGAAAAAATAAGAAGTGGAGACAGTACACAAGAGTTTATATGTGGCCCCACATTTGAATTATTGTTTTCCATAAAGTCACTACAAGAAAAATAGGGAGTCTTTGATCTTTACGTGAAGAAGTTCTTAGGACACCAAAGTAAGAACCAAGATAAACAAGTAGTTGACGTGTCGTACATAAGAGGGAATGACATACACAAAGGTCAATATTCTTGGAGATATACTAAGGAGAAAGAGCATATTGTACACTAAGAGAGAAAGAGAGAGCAAGACACACTGGAACAGTGCATGCACAAAGAGGAAAAGTGTGAAAATGGAGAGACAAAATGTGCAAAAAAGGGGACAAAGTATGCAGAGAGAGTGCACAAAGAGCAATCAACAAAGAAACTAAGGTGTGACAAAGTATCTTTAAGGAGGTGCTTCACATCGAAAGAGAAGTGACCACGTCTTCAATCTTATTGGAAGCTTGAGTGCAAGGAGTGCATAAGGGCAAGCTACTAGACAAGGTGGAGGATCAGTGTCCTAGTGAATTCCATCTATACTCCTTATGGAACTATGTGAAATTATTCTTACAAGGAGAGCCACAAACTCAATTCAATAACACCAGAAGAAGTCATCATCCATTCCCACTTTGGAAGGATGGATACACTAAGAAAATGGAAGAATGTCTGTCTTTGATGCTCTCAATCTCTACTCTTATTGAAGTCGGACTCAATGTATGGTGTTTGATGTGGGTGGAGTTTGAGTCAAGATTGGATATGTTTCAAGGGATCTATAGAAGGACTTCTCACCAAACACTGTAAGTTGATGAAGGAAATGTGTATAAACAATGATCAGAAGAGAAAGGAATTTAAATTATGTGTCATGCTCGAATTATTTTTGACTTGTTGATAGATTGGACAAAAGAATTAGCCTACATCTTTTGATACAAGATGGAAAAGCTTTCATTTAAAGAAAGCCAATGATATTTTAAGCCTTAGATTTCAAATAAATTATAGAATTTTTTTATGTATAGAGTTTTAATAGCGAAAAGGCAAGAGAAATGCGAGGCTGAAAGATCTCATCAACAAAGAGGAAGTATCAGAGTTTTTTTTTTAAGAGCATCATAGAGAGTACAAGAAAACAAGAACGAAGGCAAAGAAACTGGGTTCCATAGCCGAAGCTTTAGAAGCACTCCAAATTTAGAAGGAGGAGTCTCTACTTGAAAAGAGGAGGGAAGCATTACGGAGCAAGAGTTTTTGTTTTTTTTTGGAAAAGGCTATTGATCAGGGGATATCCTTCTCGAAAACATGTTTGTGTTAAGGGGGGCTCTTGAGATGGTTGGGAAGGGAAGTAAATGGACAATTACAGAAGGAGGGAGTAGAGCCAGATGAATTTTCCTTTACTTGCACACTGAAGGCATGTGCTGCCATGGAAGTTGGAGAGCTGGGTAGGTTGCTTCATTGTCACCTATTAGACTCAAGCTGGAATCAAGAGAGCATTTATGGCATGAAGATTTTCACATGAATGATCTCAACTAGTTGTAATCAAATTGTATTATTACGCCATGAATACAATGTTAATGGTCTGTTCATTCTGATGGGTTATGCTCACACACGGGGGAGCAGTCTGAAAACTTCTAGGAACCGAAGAATGATATGGAGAGAGTCGAGCTCCATGGCCTCTAACAAACTAAGAGGAGGCACCATACCATTTGAAAAAGGATGGTCCGCAAAATACAGGAGACCTCACTGGGAGGCCCACATTTCTTCTCCATACCGCGACCACTTCCGAGAGATGTAGGAAATTCTTCACATGGAGGAGAGGCATTTCAGCTGTTGCTGCAGCTAGTGAGGTCTCAGTTGAGGAGGTCGTTGTAGCCCTCGATGCAGACCATAGTGGGGCATTGGATCCATCTACAAGCAATGAGCATTTGACTTCTCATGAAGTGGGCCCTACTGCTAAGAAAACACAAGCAAGAAGGACCCTCAGTAGGAGTAATTGTGACACAAACAAAAGAGTTATTGTTGTGAGTCCTACAGAGCTTGTAGCCGGAGCTGTGTTCCCTGGTAAGGTCATCTCCATTCAGATCTTTGGGCATTTGTGGACTTCGGGGCTTTCAACAACGGTCTTGTGCGTATCTTGAGACTGAGCAAAAATATGTAAAGAAGGTGGAGGATGTGGTGCAAGTAGGACAAGATGTGAAGGTCCAGGTTGTTGAGGTCGACTTCGAGGCTAATCGCATCTCTCTTATGCTAGTCGAGGAGGCAAAGGACAATGGCCAACAGAAAGATACAAGAAAGGGGGGAGGCGATCAGCCGAGGGCTTCTCTTTCGCACACAAGGCCACCTAGAAGGGATTCCCCAAAGCGATCTCCCTCACAAAAAGGAGCTACACCTGCGACTACACTGAAGAAGGGTGAAACTATCACAGGAGTTGTGAAGAATATGATTATGTCTCACATGTTTCTCTCTCTTCCTGATGGAACTGATGGGTATCTTCCGACCTCAGAGGTTATTTTCAAGGCACAAAATACAAATTTAGAGTCGTAATTCCAAGTAGGAGAGGAAGTGTTTTCTTGGTCTTTTTTCGAGGCATCATCGAGGGCAGCCAATCGCGGGTTGTGTGTTATTCATCATTGTAGTCCCCGGTAGAGGCAACCGACAAGGAGGGTTTTTGTTTTAAAAAGGGAAAAAGATAGAATACTGGTGGTTGAAAGGAGTTTTTTGAAGCTCGGCTCTCTCTCCTTGTAGGCCGCAGTTTCATTGGGGGTCAAGAGGGACATTATCGACGGACTGAGCATCACTAAGGAGGAGAGGGAAGACCGAGTCAAGAAGAGAGTGGAAGGGGCAGCCTTGGTGACAACATATGAAGGAGGGAGGGATCTGGAATCCCTTTCAGAGCAATTGCTTGTCATAGGCATTCTGGGCTGGAGCAGCAGGAGTGCTTTTGTGTGTGCCCAGAGGAAGGAGTGGGCTCAAATTTTTCAATGATACAAGGCTTAAAACTTCTGATAGGGAGGATTTGTTCTGTCATGCATATGCTTAATATATGGAGAAGATTACAGAATGCTGACGCATACAGGAAGCTGGTGTAATTACCAAAAAGAAAAAAAATCGATCACTCCTCGTGCACAAAGTGGACATCATGGAAAAGAACATAAAGCTGCCTTGATCATCAGAGTTTACAAACAATCTCACACTGTGCGAGACAATGCAACTGTTGCTACTCTATCGGGTCTTTTTGGGTGGCAAGAGAAGATAACATGGCTCCTGTTGAGGCATCACACATGAAGGGTTGCTTCTTCTGATGATGGGGATTCGCATAGACAGATCAGTTTTCTGTATGGTGCCTCTGCTTCATGTTGGTGTGATCTTGGTGGTCGGGAGGTAGGACAACTCCGAGTAGGGGAAGACAAGTGGTAGTAATCAGAATGCCTCCACTCCACATTCTACTGAATATGCCACAACTATGAGGTTGCTGAAGCTAAGTCAACAATGCTTTGATGTGCAATCATATGCTACTGTAGATGTGTTCGTCACAAACATGGATCTATGGTAACCTGAGGTTTTCTCTGTTAAGTTTTCACTTTAAGCTTTGAAAATGTAATCATAATTGAATGGTGATGTTTACATTATGAAGGGGTGAGACAATGTTCTTGTTTGCGTGTATCTCTGTTTGAGACTAAATTGTTTCATGTGACCAACTTGGTATGCTTGGTATTGTGCAATAAACTTAACTTCTAGGTCAGTTATAGACCAAAGGGTGTTTGACTATTGCAAGTCTGTTACATGACAATGATCGGAATAAACCTTGATTGCTTGATTTGATCTGTCAATGATCCATTTACTTTTTGTATAAGGATTCACGGTTTGTATACGCAAGATCCGTTGACTTTTGTGATGGCGTAATGCTTTTTATGAAAAACAGTAAATGGGTGGGTTGTCGAGGGCTAATTTATCAAAAGAGGAGGACGGGGGGAAATCGACTATGATTGAGGTTGAGGAGGAATGTCCAGTCTAGTTCTTCTAATTAGTTCAAACTAGTAGTTCTGTTGCGAACAGAGATAATAATTTGCCTCCTTGCCATGCATTACTCATTTGGTGCCTTCAACCCCTTCGTGGACATTCATGAGGGGAATTATACTTGCATTTATAGGGTAAGGTAGGGAAAAATCAGGTTTTGAATATACACCCCCTAGCTAAGGTTACTAAGGAAGACATGGTGCTGATAGGATTGTCCAAACCTGCATGTTGAAGTTTTCCATCGTCCCTACATCTGCAAGGAATAGATTTGCATAGCCGATCCCCTATTTATAAAATGTCAAAAGGGTTAGCATTTGGGAGATCTTATGTTTGAGTATGTGAGAGTGAAAAAGTGTGCGTGTGTTGATGTAAGTCTGAATATTTGAACGAGTTCATTTGATTATTTTCAGGGTTTAATTGCAAGTGTTGGGTTAGTTGCTTGTCTAATTTTGAGTGCCAGTTGGTCTAAGTATGTGTGTGTCCTTATAAGGATGTGCTTGGATGGAGAGTGTGTGGTTGTGTGCAAGTGTGCTAGTGAATTGGTGAATGCATAACTGTGTGATTGCATAAGGCTTTGATAGGAAGTGGAGCTGAGGCTAAAGTGAGCTGAGAATGTGTCGATGAGTTTAGCGAGGGTGAGTTAGTGAGCTTATGAGGTGAGAGATGATAGGTGAGTGAGTAGTGAAAACCGTGAGAGAAGGTGAACGAAGGAGACAAAGCTAGTGGAGGGAAGAAAAATGATAGAGTGAAGTGAAGGAGAAGTGTGAAGAAGAGAAGAGAGTGAGGTGAGAAAGGGCTTTTGAGCAGAAGTGGATGAGTGAATGATTGTGGGTTAGAAAAGGAAGAAGTGATAGGGAAAGAGTGTGTATGCTTGGGGTATGCAGGTGTATGGCCATGGGTAGGTGTATGTGTGTGTAAGTGTGTGCGTGAGAGTGAGAGTAGGAAAGAGGAAGAGGTATGTGCATGTGAAATTGTGTGTAGTAAATGGTAAAAAGGGGAAGGAAGAGGAAAGAAATAGAGGGAAATAGAGAAAAAGGAAGAGAGTGAGAATTGTGGGGTTGGGGAAATAGGAAGGTGCTAGTCCAAATTGGTGAGGGATAAGGAGTTGGTGTGATTTCCTAAATTGAAAGATTAACGGGTTGGAGAGTTTGCTAGATTGGAGGGAGAGCAAAGTAGAAAAAATAGAGGGAAAGTCCACAAGAGGAAAAAATAAGGAGAACATAGTTGAAATAGAATGGGAAAGTAGGAGGATGTGAAGAGTAATAAATTTGGGTTGAGGGAAAGAGACAAAGACAAGAAAGTCACAAGAACATAGGGAAACAAGGGGGTTGCCGTACTTGGGTGTGGGTGGATGCATTCGATTGGAAAATATCACCAATTTAGGTTGGACTCAGAGACTAGGAGGTAAGCTGGATACCAAGGTAACGTTTGGATGCATTCTACATTACTAATTTGGGTAGCTTTTGGGGTGATTGTCATTCGAAAGGATAGGTTGAAGTTGAACTTAAGTTTGACTTGAAGATCAAAGCTAAATCGGGCAGGTGTAGAATCTTAGTAGAGTTTTACGTTAGGTACAAGGCTGACCTAGATCCATATTGATCGTTTTGAAGCTCAAAGCAAAACAAGTCCAATTGCACATAAGTTTATGAGCTTAGAGTAAGAGAATCTTGCCCAAGTATGGAAATCTAAGCAATTTAGTTGTGGAAAAACACCTTCTCTTTGGCTTCATAAATGCCCGTCAGTAGAAAATTCAGGAGAGGCATCCAAAAGCTATAAAAGAAGGTGAAGAGTCATGAAATGCATGGAGGTCTTGTAGGTCATTGAAGATTAAAAGACATATACTCAAGGAAGCTCAAGAAGAGAGTCATCCAAGGCTCATGGAGCTGAAATGCAGCTTTCCAAGCTAGGAAAAATGTAGTGGAGCATGTTATATGCATAGAGGAGGAGCAAGGAAGAGCTATCAAGCCCACACCCCATCTAGACTCTTGTAGGTATAGACATAGTCTACTTATAATAGTTGTAAATCTTTTTGTACATATCCAATTCAAGATATTTAAAGTGCATTCTGTAGCTTATATATGTCTCTTACTTTCCCTAGGAGGGAGTATTGAAATCAATTTTATGTGTAGAGAAATTGGTGTATATCTATAACTAATTTCTACATATCCTACATCTCTGCATAGTTTTTTTTGTACAGAGTTATGGACTGATCTGAACAGATGCATTTGAGATGTTCTATAGCTTGTTGGAAAGATTATGAGCCATAACAAGTGTGGCTAAAAGCTTAGGGGACTAGGATTAGTTTAAGGGAAGTGAAGGAGAGTTTTGCTATAGGGTAGTAGAAAAGTTGTATGAAGGGACTTAGGTATTGGGTTCACTTCACTTCTAGTGTGCAAATCTGAGGGACTAAATTCCATGAGTTGGTATCAAAGTACAAAAAATCACTTGAAGATTCTAGGAGAAGGATAGAAAAGCTTGTACATCAAAGCTAAGAGGTAATTTTTAGTGTCAGCCAAATTTCCCATTCATTATGGTAGATCTAGCTCAAAAAGTAGAGTTGCTTGACAAAGAGAGCTACCAACCATGGAGTTTCTGATTCATAAACTACCTCATAAGCAAAGGTTTGTGGCCTATTATGTGTGGAGATGAAGATAAATGGAATGTGGATCCCAAAAATCCAAAGATCACCAATCAAGGATTGAAGATGTTGAAGGATTGGGCAGAAAGGAATAGGAGATCTATCTTCTACAAATTAAAGGTAATCTCTAACACTACGATTGGTCATATATCAGATTTTTATCATGCTAGAGATGTTTGGGAGGCATTAGAGAAGATATATGCCACTTCCACAAGAAGGAGAAAGATGCAGCTTAAGAATGAACTTCATTCTTTGAAGAAGGGTAGTGGTCCATCTACTATTGACTACACCTTGAGGGTGAAGGAGTTGAGGGAGAAACTGGCATCCATTGGCGGCAAAGTAGATGAGGAAGACCTTGTGTAGATTACTCTAAATGGGTTGAGAGGGGAAGACAAGTAGAGACCTGCAAGAGAACAAGGATTACGACCACCACATGCTTGAGAGATGACTCTCCTCCCAACCAAATGCCTCTATATATAGCTCTCTCTAGGGGATTGCCTTCTTGGGCAGGTGGATACTAACCATCCAAGTGTCAGCCATGTAACTACATGTGCGCCAAGTGTCCCAGTTAACTCGAGTTAACTCAAGTGGATGCTTCTAGAAGGCTCTAGATCTCTTTGGGCAAAATACTCTCCCCATGTCTCCCATGGGGATTGAACCCAAGACCTCCTCCTTCACATTCTTGAGACTTAACCACTAAGCTAAGTGGATCACTTGTTCACAAGAGCACAAGACCTCCTAGTAAGTCTAAACTCGAGATCTTTGGTCATACACACGGATGACCAAACGGTGTCCGATTTCAGATCTGTCTGAACCGGCTAGACCCTTGTATCATAGACTTACTTTATTACATTCTTCCCCCCTTGGAAAAGATTTTCGTCCTCGAAAACAGAGCTATATACATACTGTAGGCAACCCGCGAGCCTCATGTTCTAAAACTGGAAGAACATGTTCATGTTCTAGAACTGGAAGAACATGTCTCATCTCTGTGGTGGCATCCCTGCCCAAATGATTCAAAACACTATCCGGGTTTGCACTTTGATGAACGGGACAAAGTACAAACTAGTGAAGAATAATAAGGGTGGATCTAAACACATACCTAGCCAATTCATAGTTTCTAGATGTGCGATCTAGGCACAAACATGTGAATTGGGTGGATTCAAATTACTAGTCCATTTCTGGGCATGACTGGTGCATGGACTTAGTAGTGAAGGTGGGATTCATATCCCTCGAAAGACTTTGAGAATTCTTGAATCACTTGAATTTGTTTTGGAGAACTTGAAGTTTGGTTGTCCCAAACTTCTAACTTAGATGTTTGTACAATGGTTTACTTTGATCCAACAATTACTTGATTTTTCACCCAACTAGAGGACTACTTTGTCCAGATAGATTACAAAATCCCATGTAGACTGTAGGAGAAAGTTTACCATTTCTGTTGAGTCAACCATACTAACTTTACTAATTCAAATTCAAAATCAAAATTGTCCAACTTAGGACACTTTTCTCAAAGACTTTTAACTGAAAGTTCTAGTTGACTCAGGACTTTAACTTCTCAACAATCTATTTCAACAAGATATTGAAGCATTGTCTTTATCTTTAAGAGAAATAAGCTGGATTCTCAAAAAGATTCAAAGAAAAATAAAAAACATCATCTAACCACAAGATACTAGTGTGGTAACCAACATCAGTGTGTCGACCCACTGAGGTTCTGTCGATGAGTTTGGTATTCAAATAATGCTTCACTTGAGACTAAGTTCAGGTCACATTCAGTCTTTTTGACTTCTAATTGTGAATGCAATTCTTGTGCATTTCTTTGAGTCAGAAGAGTGAATTTTTCAAGTTACACTAGGAACTTGATGCTTGACTTAGTCAATTAAATCTTTAGTTGAAAAGATCAACTCAAAATCAAAGTCCAACTTCTATAAGAAATTTACCAAATATTTCTGATCAATAACACTTAGGCTTGAAGTGTTCTAAAAAGATCTTGGAAGTTACTTACTTCATATCTTCAGTTTCCTTGATCTTGAAGTTGTCTTGAAGTATCTTGAGATTCTTCTTGAATTTAAACTCCTTCTTTGAAGTTTTAATTCCCTTGAAGATCAAACCGAACTTCAAGATCCAAACGAGGACTAAAAGATAATCATCATCTCACGGTCCGATGTCCCATACCATCTTTCCTACATCAATCTGAGTATAAAATCTGGTGTCCCATACCACCCTATTTTATACTCACATTGACGTGTGAGTGAATTTTATCCTAAAGTCTACAACATCTCTAGATAGAGAACCTTCTAGCTTTAATTCTTGACAAGAATTTTGCAATTTCAGGTACTATCTCTATCTTGATATTCTAGGTTTTAATCCCCTGACATGATCGTTTCACGATCTTGTGCTTATCCTTGGGAACTTGAAAAACCTTTAATAGAATATCTCCAATCCTTTTTACTAGGGTTTTCAAATGAAAACCAATCAGAATTCCAAGTTCTTGAATTTCTCAAATTCAAGTTCAATTGGTTATTCTTGACCAATTTTGTAGCGACAAGGGCTTTTGACTTCTTGTCTTTAGATTCCTTTCTACTAATGCTTTTAGGTACCTACCCCGGGGACTTTACAGGAATCTCTCTACTGCTTAAGTCTAAGCATCCGCTCATGCTTTCTGGATTTGTACCAAAATCCCTTTGAGGATAGGCAAACACTTATGTTTTACCTTCCACAGACTTAAGTACCGTCTTCACGGTTGCAGACTACATACTTGGAATTACTTCACTCTGTTCAGACTTGGAACAGCTTACTTTTTTCACGATTTTCCATTCGATAAATAGAACTTTAGTGAATCATTCCTAAAGAAAATTTTTATTGCCAATACTTGGGCAATCTACAGGGTAGTTCCAATCGCATGTTCTTGGACAATCATGGCCAAGCTTGATCAAGTCTTGTTGATCATGCGATAATAATAAAGACTTTATCTTTATCATTAAGATCTCCTAAACTCTCTAAAGCTTCTTTGCTTACCTGCAGGATTTTAGAGATCTTTCCCTCAACTTAAGTCCAAGCATTTTCTAATGCTTTTCAGATTCCAAAGCTAAGAATCTATGATATACCTTAAGGTTATATCACTATTTAAATACCAAAACTGGTGGCTAGGGATTTGTTGGGAACTACTTGCTATAAAACTTCTCTTGAAAGATGCTAGTCTCACGTCTGGGGAGATTTTTTCTTTCAAGAACTTTTTGATTCCTACCAAGGAATCAAGTAATTCTAAGCTATAACTTGAAGCAAATGATTCATCTTGGAATCTTTTACTTTCCAGTCCAATGATTCATCTTGGAATCTTTTGCTTTCCAGTCTAATGATTCATCTTGGAATCTTCTGCTTTACTGGAAAGATCTTCAAAAGGAATTCTAGACTTTTGGATAAGACCAAGACTTAAGGCTTTGCTTGTCCAAAAGATATTATCTTTTAACTAATGAAATAGTTAATTGGATTCTTTCATTAGCTTATCTTTAGGAAATAGCTTAATTTCCAAAGATTCTTTGCTAGGTTCTCTTCAAGGCCTAACCACTAGAGGCTAATCTTTTAGGAAAGAACTTGTTTCCTAAATTGTCTTTAGGAAATATCGGGATTTCCTAAGATATCTGTTTTAGAAATGAAAATAATTTGAATCATTTCATTAATTGTTATGACTTTAGGAAATTACTTGATTCCTAAAGATCAATTAATATTTATCTTGGTTTCTTTTTTAAGCCTTGAGTTAGCTTAAATGGAATCAAGCAAGTTTCCTTGAAAAGTTTCCGCGTCGATTGAAGACCTTGCATCATGCCTTGAGATGCATTTCTGGAAACTAACATCTATGAACACTAGAGTTCCAGAGATTCTAGAAGTTCAATAATTCTACTTATTTTCATCAATATTTGATGAATAATAAAGTATTAAATCTCCTAAAAATATTTTGGAACTTACAAGTTTCAACAGAAACTTCCTTACTTTGATGCATGAACATGAACATCCAAAAACAACTAAATCCTTGATAGTTGTTAAGAATATCTAAGTTTCTTCCCAAACTTAGACTGAGCATGCATGTTGGAAAGTAGCTCTATGAATACTTACTTTCAACTTGCTTTCTTTTCCTCAAAAAGACTCCTACTAAGTGTACCTATGTATCACTTTTTGGGGAAAAAAAATAGACTAGATACTTAGTTGCATGACGGTCAAGATCCTTACAACTAGGTAATTTTCTATTTTTTCCACCTAGCTAAGTCAAGTTAGGAAAAGAAAGGAATGAAAGTATACGTGTTCAGCTACTTATCAAAAGATCATGCGTATGCTCATGCATCTACTTGCATGCAAATGCATGTTCATGTATGCAAATGCCCATTCTTGGGTGCAAATGCATGTGAGTTCATGCAAGTGTAATAAACTTAAGCAAATCTTGAGCTTATTAACGGTATGCAAACAAGCATCCATGCAAAAACAACCTGCTTGCTATTCTGGCAAAAGGTATTTATTCAAGTGCGTGAACTAGAGAATTAACTACCTTTCCCAAGCAGTGTGAACTTGATGTGCATATAACATTCTTTTATGCACAAATAATCTTTTCATTTTTGTGCATGAATGGAAAATAAAAAATTTCAACTGCATACCAAAAACTGAAAAATACTTTGTATACTTTTGCGTCATTTCAATACCGTTTAGTTCTCTAATTAGCTTTCATATTGAGATAACCATAATTGGACTATGCTTTTAGTCCTAATTAATGCATCCTAGATGAAAGCATTCGAGCAAACAAATATCAAAATGAAAACATAATTTGGAAAATACTTAGCTCCACAAAGCTACGTCCTTCCCTTGATCCTTTGGAAGAGCTTCTCTCTAAAGACTTTGGTCCGAATTCAAAGTTGGTTTGACTTCGATCACCAAAGGCCTCCGGATCTTCACTCCATAGCTCTTCTTCCGATCTTCTCCAGGAATGGATGGAGTGTGATCTCTTATCGATGATACTTCTCTCCAAAAGAATAATTAAGTCTTCTGATACCATCGGACGTAGATCTGTTCTTGGATATGACACCATTCTACTTACGTTCGAGGTCACGGGTTCAAGTCTGATAGAAGCAAAGACCTTTTTCCTTCTTTTGCTCTGTTGTAATCGTTTTCTACAGTATTACAAGAAGAGATAGTCGGCTCAGCAAAACATCGCGAGCAGCTGTCTTTCATTGTGGATAGACCAGCGTCTTATCAGACGGGAGGATTCGGGTTCGAAATCCCTGCGTGCTCATAACAGAGATGGCCTCCTCATGTTTTGCTTCTGCCCACGCATATCTGTATTTAATAGAAATGGCGGCTCGACAAAGTCATCGTGAGCTCGTTGTCATGCTGGGTAAGGTGCCGACTTCTTTCAGCGTGGGCACAGGTTCGATTCCTGCCTGAACGCTGCTGGACATTATCTACTTCTTCTGATCCTTGAGCGATCCTCTTTTGCTGGCCACAAATAAGAGTTAAGTCCTCCGAGGATAGTAATTATCCAACGCGATTGCGCTCCTGGATAAGATGATTGCATGCGACAGGAAATGCCACAAGCTCGAACCCCGCCCGTGACGACCTTCGTCCATTTTGCTTGTGATGAACAGGGAAAGAGAAATACAATAATATGACTAACTATTTTTCAAGACGACAACGCCTTGGAAACTCGGATAGATCGAGCACATTTAGACGCTGCAGTTGCGGGTTCGAGTCCTCACGAAGCGCCACTTGGACTCCAGCTTATTCTTTTGCTTCTGTTGTATGAAGATGTAAAATGCATCAAAATTTACTTTGTCGGTCGCATAGCTAGACCAGTGCCTTGTTATGTTGGATACGAGGAAGTCCTCCAGATCTCGAGGTCGGGGGTTCAAGCCTGTTCCGTGTACATCAGAAGACAAAATATCTTTTTTTCTCTTGGATAAGGCAAAGATGCTACTCCCGTGAGGTCACGGGTTCAAATCCCGTGCGCAACCGATTGGAGATGAGACTTCATTTTGTTTTTTGTAGCCTCCTCCTTGAGGTAGCCCGCCAAAAGGATTTCGGAAGACTCATGGCTGAATTCGTGATATGCAAGATAAAACTAAAGCTATAATGATGATCCATGCAGGAAGTTAATGGAGAGAAGCATGATGAAGCTCACTTCAAGGTCACCATGAAAGCTTGCCTAGAGCTCTGATACAAATGCAAGAGAACAAGGATTACGACCACCACATGCTTGAGAGATGACTCTCCTCCCAACCAAATGCCTCTATATATAGCTCTCTCTAGGGGACTGCCTTCTTGGGCATGTGGATACTAACCATCCAAGTGTCAGCCATGTAACTACATGTGCGCCAAGTGTCCTAGTTAACTCGAGTTAACTCAAGTGGATGCTTCTAGAAGGCTCTAGATCTCTTTGGGCAAAATACTCTCCCCATGTCTCCCATGGGGATTGAACCCAAGACCTCCTCCTTCACATCCTTGAGACTTAACCACTAAGCTAAGTGGATCACTTGTTCACAAGAGCACAAGACCTCCTAGTAAGTCTAAACTCGAGATCTTTGGTCATACACACGGATGACCAAACGGTGTCCGATTTCAGATCTGTCTGAACCGGCTAGACCCTTGGATCATAGACTTACTTTATTACAAGACCCCTCATTACTACCATCTTGTATAAAGATCCTCAACCAACTCTTGAGGATTTGATCCCACACCTAGTGGTAGAAGAGGTTTCCATAGGAGACACATCCAAGAAGGATGGTCATTCACATGTCCTATATGCTTGCAAGGGAAAAGGAAAGAGTAGAAAGAAGGGGAAAGGAGTAAAAAGCAAGTGAAATCAATCCAAGGAAGAAGATTCAGATTCAAAAGCAGATAGCAAGGTAGCATCTTCAAGGAAGGGCAAGAATGGAAAAGGGAAGAACAACCCTCATCAACGTAAAGTGTGTTCTAGATGTGGTAAGAAAATCATATTTCTTCAAATTTCTGGTTCAAGGATGACAAAGGCAAGAAGAAGAAGGAGAAAGGGAACTATGCTAACAATTCCAAGAATGATGATCAGAAGGAGACCCTCCTAGCCATGAGACATAGCTACACTAGTTAGTCCAAGGACTCAAAGTGGTACATAGACTCTAGATGCTCTAATCACATGTCATTTATGGAGGAATCTTTTGTTCATATGTAGGTCCAAGCTCAAAAGGTTATGTGAAGACAGGAGATAACATTGAGCATCCCATTACACATGTGGGAGATGTGAAGCTAGGTGAAGGTAAATCTGTCAAGACTCTTAAAGATGTGCTCCATGTTCCATCTATTTCCAAGAACCTTATCTCTATAGGATAGATGGTAGAGAGAGGCAGGTAGGTTATATTTGATGCAAAAGGGTGCATGGTGAAGCAAGGAGGCAAGGTCATTGCGAAGGAAGGAAAGAAGGTAGATTGTTCACACTAGATGTTGCTCCTACACAAAACAAGGTATGTTATGTGATGAATTGTGACAAAAGGATTGTAGAGATTGATCTTTGGCACAAGAGGATAGGACATATCAATATTCCTAAGTTAAAAATCATGTGAAAAGAAGGTTTAGTGCAGTGACTAGCAAACCTTGAAGACCAAGGTCTACATGAGCTTTGTGATGCTTGTCAACAAGGTAAACAAGCAAGGAAGCCATTTCCAAAGAGTGAGTACATATCCTCTAAGCTCTTGGAGCTTATACACTGAGATGTATGGGTTCCTATCAAAGAGGCTTCATTGGGAGGAGCTAGGTATTTTGTCACTTTCATTGATGAACACTCAAGAAAGGTATGGTTATATGTTATAAAGAAAAAATCAGATGTGTTTTCATGCTTTCAAAAGTTTAGGTCCCTTTTTGAGAAAGAACGTGATGCACACATCAAGACAATGAGGTCATATGGAGGGGGAGAGTACTCCTCCAAGGAATTCACGAAGTAATTGCAGGAAAATGGCATAAAGAGTCACTTTACATGCACGTACACCCCTTAAAAAAATAGTGTTGTAGAGAGGAAGAATAGGCATTTTCTTGAGATAGCTAGATGTCTCATAAATGAAGGTATGTAACCATCCTCTTATTGGTTTGAGGATGTGAATACGGATCATTACTTGATAAACATAGTTCTATCAGGGGGTGAGCACAACTTGACTCCACAGGAAGTCTATTATGGCAAGAAGCCAACCATGGAGCACCTCAAGGTATTTGGATGTGTATGCTTTGCTCATGCTCCTAGTGAAGTGAGAACAAAGTTAGATCTCAAGAGTGAGAAATATGTGTTCATTGGCTACTCAAATGAGCAAAAATGCTACAAGTGTTACCACCCCCTCTGAAAGAAGTTATATATGTCAAGAGATGTTGTGTTTGATGAGTCAAGGTCATGGTATGGAGACAAGGGCAAGGCAAAGTTGAATGAAGAGGATCAAGAGTAGTATGTAGACTTTGATGTGCAGATTCATCGTCAAGGGTCAATCACAATTAGTGGACCAGAGGCATCTTCATCTAAGGTACACTCATATGATCACTCTTACACCTATGATTATGAAGGATCATCCTCTACTTCATAGTATAGAAGGTTGCAAGAGACAAACTATGACACTAGGGAAGCTCAAGAGGAGTCACAAGAGGAAGAGCTTGAGGAGGTCATTACTCTTAATGTAAAGCTCAGTAGACTCAAGAAGCAATATCTCAAAGGTCAAGAGCGGAGGTCTACAAGGAAAAAAGCACCCCTACAAAGGTATACATATGATTCTTTCATGGCAAAGCACTATGCATATATGATGAATGTCATTGCAGATCAAGAGCCAGATTTGTATGAGGAGGCAAAGGCCAAACCAGAGTGGAGGAAAATGAAGCAATCCAAGCTAGCAAAAACATAGGGGAGGGTGTTATATGCATAGAGGAGGAGCAAGGAGGAGCTATCAAGCCCTCACCCCCTCTAGTCTCTTGTAGGTATAGACATAGTCTGCTTATAATAGTTGTATCTCCTTGTGTACATATCCAATTGAGGAGATTTAAAGTGCATTCTAATGCTTATATGTGTTTTACTTTGTCTAAGAGGGCTTTTTGAAATTAGTTCTATGTGTAGAGAAAATGGTGTATCATTGTAACCCTAATTTTTGTGTATCCTACATCTTTGCATAGTCTGTCTTGTACAAAGTTGTTGATTCACCGAAATAGATACGTTTGAGATGTTCTATATCTTTATGGAAATATTATGAATTGTACTAAGTGTGGCTAAAAGCTTAGGTGATTTGGATTAGTGTAATGCAGATGAAGCAGAGTTTTGTTGTTGGGTAGCAGAAGAGGTATATGAAGGGATCTAGACATTGGATTTATTTCACTTCCAGTGTGAAAATCTGAAGGATTAAATTCCATCACAATTTTTGTGAGCATTTAAGTGAATGATTGAAGTGGATAATCTTTGAGCTCAGATTCCCAACTTTCGAATTCTTCTGATACCATCGACTAAACCATGTTTTGTAAGATGTTTTAGTTTTGACTTTACGTTAATAAAAATTTGACGCTCTTCAGCATCATATAATTGTTGTGTTGTTTGAATAAGCTATAACAATTATATGCAAATTAATACATGCTCCAAAGATTATGAGAATGGATTTTAGCAACATCATACTAGAAGATTTTACTTCTTGATTAACTAAGGTACGTGGATTGAATTCGATTGCTTGGCAGAGATTAGATTTATATATTTATGAAACTAAATTTTATCTTCATACTTGCATATATAATTGAATGGTAGTCTTACTTTGACTTCAAACTTTGATTATTCAAAAGATTCCTTCATGTGTAAATTGAAAATTGTAACAATAGTTCTTACGATTGACAGTTCAAAGTTCGAAGTTGCTTGTTGTGATAAACTTCATTATTACAAGAACGTACTTGTTGCAGCATGAATATTACCCCGGATTGTAAAGACATAAAATTCCATTGGCTTCATGATTGAAACTGTTATCCAAAAACTCATGCGCTCCAATCACTAAGCTGAAAGAGATCCCCTTTACTTTTTTGTTATTCAAGCGAAAACAAGACTCCCCTCACGTGTGCCACCATTTGGGAACCGACAATTGGAATTGATCTATCTGGTTGTGCACCTTTGTGACATTGAACCTGACGTAAAACGTTATGTGGCATCTCGATGCCTGGTTGTGAACCTTTGCGACATTGAACGTGACATGAAATGTTCTCTGACATCTCGATGAGTCTCAGGAAATCGGTAAGAACTTAGAATTTGTGGTAAGGCTTGTCACATACCCATCGAGTGGAGAGAAAGAAATTCTAGGTATTTCATACTTCTATTTTCATTGCTTGCAAATATACATACGAAGATGGACCTGATTGTGAAGAATTTCTTTATGATATGGAATCATGCATAGTTTCATTTATGGATGTAAATTTTGAATCAAAATTTGACTTATTGAACTCATTTCTCTAAAGATTGACCCAAGCAATGACACACTTATGGAAACTATTAAAGCATTAGATGCACGAGTAGATAATGATTCTGGGTCTTTAGATGGATCAATAAGATACAAAATGTCAAATCTAAAAGAAATTTTTGATACGTTATATATTCAAGTAAAAGAGATTTCAATATGCAAGTGTAAATATAAATATCAAGCACAAGTACAAAGTATTTCTACACATACTATTGAACAAAACCCTTTACCTCACCATAGAAGATTCACTCCTAGAGCAATGCAAAAAAGACCGCATTAAATCCATAAGCATCCGTTATATGTTTTTTGTGTGATCAAATCGAACATAAGTATGGGGATTGTATTGCCCATGAAAATGCATGTAGACATAGGATAGTACTTGAAATTGAGAAGGAAATATGTACTTTTCATGGTCATGCCCCTTTACACTTGAACTTAGGAAGAGGTGGAATGAAAGCATATTTTCACCAATCAAAACCTTCACCTAGATCATTAAATAGATTGAGAAAGCAATGAGTGAGAATGACTAACAAAACTCAGTCTAGTAAATATGAAAGTAGTTGTTCATCTGACATACATGAGACCTCCATAATGATAAAACAAGATGAACCATTACAAGTGGATACCGAATGATTTCAGA